>VWZV01002311.1:347865-403747 GCA_013397155.1 Irena cyanogastra
GGCTCGGGCGGAGCGGGATGGCAGCGCGGGGCTCTCCGGGGGATGGCGCGCTCCGCCGCGCGGCCGAACAGTGGCTGCTCTGGGATAAGGTGAGGGGCGGCGGCTCCGGCCAGGCAGGGGCTGGGTGGGGGGCCATGGGGGCCCGGCCTGGAGAAGGAGGCGCGGCGTGACGGCCGGCTGTTGCATTGTGCCGGTTTGGGGTGCGGTAAAAGCACCTGTTTGCTCCTTTGCCTCAGCTTTCGGAGCTCTCTGACAAAGGGGTGCTCTCCCTCCACCCCTCCATCCATCCTCTGCCGCCCCGCGGTGGGGCTGCGGGGCCCCCCGCCGCTGTCGCCCCCCGCCCTGTGCTGCGGCTCCGTCACCTGCCGCAGCAGCCGCCGCTTTCGTTTAGAAACGCCCCCGGCTGGTCTCTGTCTGGCTTTTAGCTGTACTGAACATCTTTTGAAAAAGGGCCTGCATTGTTCCGAACCGCTTCAGTCGCAGGGCAATTGATAGACTTGAATTATTAAAGAGCAACAGATATTGCCGTGTTACCTGTCTCTCAGTGTTCAAAATCTCCTGGTACCTTCAAATTCTTGTTTACTAAAATACTGATCCTGAAAGACATGTGGGCTCCCTTCAGAAACACTTAGAAATGCAGAGGCTGTCAGTCTTGTTTTTTTGAGGCATTATTTCCCTTCCTGTTGAGATTTCTCTTTGGTTTTGGTTTTGACAGCACTGTACGCAGAAGTAAAATCTGTGTGTTTCTGTTTTCCACATACCTAAAGAAATACCTTGCCATAGTGGTGTTCTGGAAATGGTCATGTAGTTGCTTGCTGCTACAGGTCTCACTGAGATACAGGCCTCTGTTGGCACATTTGGTTTGCATTTTTATGTCCCTTTTCATATAATTTGTTCATTTGGCTGTATTGGAACTCACTGGCCCTTGCTCCTCTTCAGTCTCTTAAAGTGACTCCCCTGGGCTGAGCACTCAACAATGCTCTCTGAGTTTTGTGCAGCACACATACCTTTTTGATAAGGCATCTCCTCCTTATTTCAAAAATGTAAGTGGAAACATATTATAATTCTTTTTTTGGTATTCTTTCCAGGTTCTAAAGGATGTCATTAGAAGTACCTCAAGCTTTTTGCAATTCTTCATTAAAATCGGTAAACTGTTTAACTGACCAGTTGCCCAGTTCTGGTTTTATTAGTGATGGAGCAGTGCCAAACTAGTCCTTTTTTTCTGAAATGCTAGTGTATCACATCAAATGACAATAAGCTTTTGTTCCTTTTTTCCCCAGATTAATTGATTTTGAGAAAATAGTTTGGTTTTAGAGCCTCTTATTTATATAGCTTCCCTGACCAGCATTACTTATACTCCTGTCTTCTGTGTAATAATGTGCTTTTCAACTGGTAATTCTGATTATTTTGTTAAACCCTCTGGAAATCTAATGCAGTATCCGTTATAGCATCTTTACTTTTGAAAGTTTAGCCCTCTCTTAGCACTTGCATCTTTGACTCAGTAATAATTGACTAGTATGCAATACCCTTTGCTGATTGCTCAAAAATGATGAGGTATTTTAATTTCTCAGGGAGCTGTTGCAAGTTTCTATTGAGCAACAGAAGAATCAGATGTAACCCTTGTCCATTTACTCTGATATAAAAAAAGTTCCTTTTTGACATGCAGAGATAAGTTAATATTTAATGATGATAAGCCCCATGTTTCTTACAAAATAATCATCTGTAGGAGCAAGCCGTTATGGCTGATGGTGGTCCTGCTGACCTAACTGGAAGTTTCTACCTACATGACAATTACTATGCTTGTTACCAGGCTGTTTTCATCACTCTGTTCATTACAGTAATAGCACATTTTTCATTCTTTCTATTATCAGTCATAGAATTATGAATAGAAGGTAGCTTCCAGTTTAAGTAAAAATAAAATCTGTTTAGTCAGAAGTTTTTCCTCTCCTGTAAAACCTTGTGGGGACTCCTCTACTGATGATAACTATTTGGGCCCTCGTATAGTGGAGATTAAAGTAAATAACTCGAGTGTTACCAGGTGATGTTCAAGCTAATTGCACTAGTGGATATTATCTTGGTATTAAATCACCTGCCACTGTATTCACAGAAAATGGACTCCCATACTCACATCTGGTTTCATTTGAAAGCAGAAAAAGCATAACCTGAGAGAATCAATTAGAAAGGAAGAAGCCAGCACTTCATCATTCTGATACAATTTGGTCCCTCTTTGGTAATGATGCTGTGAAGAGTTTGTTTAAGCAGAAGAAGAAGGCAAAACCAAGATTAGTTTTTTACTTAGCTGTGTACAATGGCATCATAACATTCTCCACAAAAGAAAAAATAGGGAGATTCTTAGGAGAATATAGCCACAAACAATTATAACAGTACTCTGGAAAAATCCTTCTGCCATATTGAACAGACTTGGCCTGGCTTTTACCATTATTTGGTGTTGGGTGGAGGCAGGCGGTGGGGAACAACTAATCAATGCAACCAAGTTTTCTTTAGAAAATTATATGGACTGAAACTCTTAAGACTTGAGCAGACATCCGAACATGTACATTTAACCAGACTTAAAATACTGAAGGATCCCTCTAGTTTCACAGTAGATACCAAACCTGGGAAATTCCTCTAACAACAACAAACAAAAAACTCCTTGGCTGTGAGAGCTGCAAGATGCTCCTGATGTCCTTCTGCGCTGGCATTACAGCTTCTAGTCTCTCAAACACCTGTAGAAATGTGTGGTATCTACCTAAAAACATGCTCATTTCAGTATTAAGAGATGACTGGTGTGCACAAGGCTCACACAGAGAAATTAAAAGGTGACTAGGCAGTGTACAAAACTGAATGCAAATGGTGTCATTCAGACTTTAACATCAGGCCTATGTCTCAAAGCAAAAACTTGACGTCAACTCGTAAATAGCCTAAGCTCAGTTATGCTGCCCTATATATTCCATAACAACATAGAATTATATTTAGTCTCACAGAATGTAATTACACAATAATAATAGATAATTGTGTCAAGCTGCCTACAAGGAAGTGTCAGTTACAACATTCTTGGACTGGTAAATTGGTAATTTTTGCACTGGAAATGAGGAATTCTCTGGTACCTAATTGTTTATTGCACTCAAGAAGCTGGAATTTTTTTTTTCTTTAATTCTTTAGTTTATTCTCCATTATGCAGTTTGCTCGTTAGCCCCAAAGCTCTTTAGCTTTTTCAGTATGTATTTAAACTATGTTGTTTGTCCTGTGGCAGTGGGTGCACAGGTCAGTGGTTAGGACATCCCAACTCTGGTCTTCGTTTGAAGTGCAGAATGTTTATACCTTTGTATGCAAACTTACTCACATGCCTACTACTCTGTGTGTTTGCAGCATTTTGTGAAGCTGCAAAAGATATATGGTTTTACATTTAATTTTTTTTCCTAGAATGATATGCTTTCCCTTACTGTAAGCATACCTAGGTAATCCAGGAAATAATAAAGTCTGTGACTTTTATGAGTTCATTTAATTGCCTAGAAATCAAACTTTGTGTCCCCTTGGAAATGAGAATCTTTGTACTCCAGAGTAAAGTGTGTGTACTCATGCAGTGAGCAACCTGCAATCTGGAGCTGCCTCTCCAGATAATCCTGTTGTCAGGAGTCTGCCACCTCCCTCTTGGCTCGTAAGTTCTCAAGAAATCAAATACTGAATTTCACAAGTCTCATGTTATTACGTTGAGAAGTTGAGGCATACAGGACTTAGCTAATTCCTTAAGTCTGGAAACAAAAAGAGTAACTAACAATAGAGAATCTGTGGAAGCCATATACCAGGAAAAGCAGTGGAAGTTAGAAACTCCTCACTGTTCTCAAGTGGTCTGACATGGCCTTTTTGTTGCCACTCTCAAGTAATTCTATTTAAGAATTTGGCTGTAGTTTCTAGGCTTTCATCTTGGGGTTATGCTTATTTTTACAAGCATTACCTGCAGATATGGTAGAAATTACCTTCTGCCCAGTCTGCTTAGTTTTGCTACTACCTCTGGTGCTAGCCAGTCTTGGGACAAGGTTATGATTTCATTTGTTTTAAATTCTACATATAGTGCTATAGAGATAACAACTATTTCTTAATAATTAGCTTACCTTACTTTCTTAAATGTTTAGTGTAGTTCTTGTGTTGTGATGATGAAAAATTCTCTGAATTGTGAAAGTGCTGCTTTTTGTTTGGTTTTTTTTTTAAATAGAAAACATTAAAATAGATATCTTGGAAATCTTTTAACATCCCAAATTGTGAGATATATATATACACACACACACATATATTGCTGTCCAGGTAGCATGTTCACTTAAGGAGATAAATCTAAAATGAGTAATACTTGAGGTTGTACTTATTTGAAATTAAGACGACAGCAAGAGTTCTGGTGTTCTCGAAGTTGTGTGCCATGTTTTGATACTGAAACCCAGAGATTGGGACAGAAAGTCAGTTCTGTTAAAACAAACAAAACCTCATTTAGAGTATCTGAATTTTGTATCAACAGAATCCAAAAACTTACGCAATCGTGAAACAATTGCTTGCGGAAGGAAATGCCGGAGAACTGCAGAAATACTTTGGCTCGCGGATGGAGTTTGGCACAGCAGGGCTCAGGGCTGCCATGGGAGCAGGGATTTCCCACATGAATGACTTGACTATTATCCAGACAACCCAGGTATTGTGTTCAGCACTTTATCTCACTTAACTGGTTGTGTATATGAATGGAAGAGCCTGATTTATGGCAAGCAAATGAGTATTCTGTGGAAGTACAAGTTCTCTCCTATTCTTCCAGTTTTCAGAAGTAATTTAAATTAAAATTATTAGCTGAGTGCTGATCTCTGAAAACAAGCAGAGGGAAGCTATTAAACCATTAAAAGAAGTCACTTTTCATATTTGATTTGCAATTTAATTTATACACAGCTGCAGTTAAGCTCAAGGGTAACTGCGCTGCTGTTAACAACTACAAAAAAACTCCGAAGGTAGCCAACATTTGGATAAGCTTTGTGTGTGCTGGTCATGGATTTACATAAAGGCAGTGAAGGCATGTTACATGATACATGGATCCTAAAGTAGATCTACTTGGGGAAAAAGCCCACAACCTTGAATAACTGCGGCCTGGAGTGGCAATGTATCATGTGCTAGAGAGATGTCATTATTAAGGGTGAGATTTGGTTAAAAACCTGAAATGCTGGCCAGCTGTTCTCTTCCTCGTGTGAGACCTATGACAGCGGAATCATTTCTCAAAACCTACAATTCAGACTAATTGTGTTACGTATTCCTTTTGGAGTTGATTCTGATATTTTTAAAAGTACTTAAATGCTGTCCAGGTTTGCTATATTGATTTGAAGGTTTCTGATATTTCTTAGTGTTTATTGGTCCTGGACAAGCTGAATCCCAGAGCAGTTCAGTGAGATGCTATGTGTGCTCAGCTTCCTAAGACATCAGCATCTTAGCAATTATCTTAATGTGATGATAAATTAAACATCAAGATTGGGTTAATGAGGTGGATTTGTTGTTGTCTTAAGGGATTTTGCAGATACCTCGAGAAGAATTTCAGTGACCTGAAAAAGAGAGGAGTTGTGATTGGGTTTGATGCTCGTGCTCATCTTTCCAGTGGAGGTAGTAGCAAAAGGTACTTCTTATGTTTTCTATTTAGTATTTTGTAGATACCTTGTGTGATACATGATGGATTTATATCTACTTCAATTGTATTTTCTTTCTGTAAAATGAATTAATGTGTGGGATTTACAGTATTCTTACATACTGGTAATGCCAAAGCAGTTCTTAGAGTTGTGCTTTGTCTATTGGGAATAATGAGGGAACATATTTAAATTGGGTCTGTACAATAATTGAGATATATGGATAAGTGATGATATTTTTGTTGGGATTTTGTAATTGCATTGGGGTGGGAGGGAAATCTGTGAATTCTAGGAAACTAATTGGCAAGAAAATGAATATATTCCCTAGTATCTTTTCTTCTTGTTTAGGTTTGCAAGACTTGCTGCCAATACCTTCATCAGTCAGGGAGTTCCAGTTTATCTATTCTCTGATATAATACCAACTCCCTTTGTGGTAGGTTTTTTATTATATCTTTTTATTACTATTATTATCTGCTTTAAATATACACAGATTCTGTCAGGTACCTTGCATTACTTAAGGGTAACTACACAAACCAGTTCTTACTTTTTAAGCTTTTCCTGCAGAGTCCTGTACTTCTTTAGCTGTGTATAGTTTACTACATCCATAGCAAAAGAAGAGAGAATGTGGTATGTTGGCAGATTGCTGTGGAGTCTGAATTCTGAAACATAAAACTCACATTTGGCTGGATTTTCACTCTTTTTTTTGAGGGAAGGAGGGGCAAGGGCAGGTATTGAATCCAAAATAACTAGTTGTTGGAGTGCAGTGATGTTTTGCCAGAAGGGTTGTTGGATTGTGTCCATGATGCTGCCATCAGAGTATCAGATGTCTCCAGAGCAATAGAGAAAAGCCCTGCTCCTGGCCCGTGTCCTAAAAGCCATAATTTCACCCTATATCAGTTGCTCCAGTGAGCATTGCAAACAGAGCACAGTGGTATAAAGACTTTCTACATAGCATTCTTATACTGATACAATTTTTTTGTGGATTTAGGGTCAAATTCTTCACAGTGCAGCTTAAAGAAGTGTTGCAAGAACTGCAGTTGATTGCATTTCACTACTAAATAAACAGCCAGGAGTAAACACAAATTGGACATGTGTTCATGAATAATGCTTTATTTTTAATTTACTCCATCTGTTTTGAGCTAATTTATAAGAACCCTCTCCAAAACAATTCTCTTCTGAACCCTGATGGAGTAGTTGCTCCCCAGGCTGCTCCCAAAAGACTGTGGATGAGACTGCTTGAGCTGCAGTTCTCTGCCCCATGCTGACTTGTGTCATTACCCCAACAGACTTGGCACTCTCTAAGGCCTTGGGTACCTCAAGTCACTCTGCAGTAGGCAACACGTGCATCTGGCTTCCTTCTAGAAATACATCACCCTAGAGATTCACAAAGCATCTGGAACATTAATAACATACAAATGGAAAAATGCACAAGAAAAAACAAGGGCTGAAGTTGTGCCACATGAAGTCTAATAGAACAAGTACTATTTAGCTTCTGCTTTATGGAGTCAGTGTGTAGGAATCACATCCTGACTTTCTTTTCATACTATGGCGTATTATATATGCATGAGAAGAAATAATATATGATATGTTGCACATATTCTACTTCTAGTAACTTTCTCTTATTACAGCCATACACAGTAACTCATCTGAAGCTTTGTGCTGGAATTATGGTTACTGCTTCCCATAATCCAAAACAGGACAATGGTTACAAGGTATTCTAATGTGGTCTATTTTCTGGCTCTTTTTTTTTCCATGTAGAGAAACTAATGCAATTGTATATATTTCCTATCATGGTATAGACTAAATTAATTACTAGTCTCTCTATCTCTTCTATGGATTTAAAGCTAGTATAATGTTAGACTAATAATATAATTAAAATCTTTGCTCTAGAAAGCAGGATGCCATTGTAATCTGCTATCCACTGAAAAAAACACAGGTGCATTGCCTGCGCACCAGTCATTCAGTAGCTGGGCAGTCATATACAGACTGTTTTCAAAATAAAAAAAATGAAAGTGTTCTCAGTAAATGAGTAGGCCTTGTTGTGTGTTTCATTATGGATCTTGATATCTTTTGATAAAATTAAACTGCTTTTTTTAAACAGAATAAAAATGGGGTGCGAGAAGAAACACTGAGAATATGAACAGAATACTTTGGGTATACCTAAGCCTATTTTACTGTAAGACTATAGTGAATTTACTGCACCTTAACCAACAAAAAATGTAACAAAACTATCTTACAAGAGTAATGATCAAACACCCACTTACCTATTTTTTATTTAGGTTTACTGGGAAAATGGTGCTCAGATCATTTCTCCTCATGACAAAGGAATTTCTCAGGCTATTGAGGAGAACCAAGAGCCATGGCCTCAGGCTTGGGATGACAAACAGATTGACAGCAACCCGCTACTTCATGATCCATATGCCATGGTCAATAAGGAGTACTTCAAAGACATACAGAAACAGTGCTTTTACAGGTGACTGGTGTTAATTCCTTTAAGAATGCAGGATATTCCATCTAGTATGTTAGCAGGGCAGTTTAAATTGAAGGAAGTGAGGGTGGCCACAATCCTGCCATGACTGAGTTCTGCCTGTGCCTTTTTGTCATCTTTTGGGCTTGCACTGACAGCTGTGTGGTGATGTCGTAAGCCAGTTCATAAAGCTGTCCTGACAGAAGTCTAACCCAGCAAAGTGAGCAAATTTCTGATGATATCTCCCTGTATTTTCATGGCCATGCATCAACCAAGTGTCACAGCAAGACTGGGGCTGCTGGAGGTTAGCTGGCACGGACAGCCCACCAGCCTTTAAGGGAGATGGTGCACCAGGTTGTTAAGCCACTTCTGGATGAGGAAGGTCTTGCTCTGTCCAGCCTTGCTTGTGCTCCTGGTAGCCTTAGGTGCCTTACCACAGCCTGCTCCTATCACTTGCTCAGTAAAATCTTTACTCAGCAAAATGAAGTGGATGTTTCTCTTGGTGATTAACAGTTAGAATTGATTTATGTATTAGATGAGTATCAACCTTTTGGATCTGCTTATTTTATGTAGAAATTTTAACCACCACTAACCATGTTCTTACTCTTGCTAAAAACAATCAGGAGTTACTAGAAAGGTGGGGATATTACACTGCTTTTTCAGGATTGGAATTAAATGTCTGCTTAGGAGTTTGCATGATTTTAGGTATGCCTAATGCTTTTTACTTCCTAAAAATGAGCATGCTCAAATTGGGCGAGGTGCTGTTGACTCACTGTGTTCACAGTCTTTGGGGATGATTTAAATGCTAGAGTTGGGAATGAAGAGTTTCTTCAGTCAGTTGTAATTTTTTTCACTCGCCTTCTTTGGGATGTGTAGAGTGTACTGTGTTTCTTAGTCCAGTGATTTGCACATACTAGGATGTTGGATGCCAAGAGTGACTCATATTGTTGAAAAATTTGGCTAAGCCAATTTTGAAGCCATCGCTTTTAAAAGCTAACCTCCTTTATTTTATAATTATAACAGTGATATAGAATATTGAGTTTTATTTATTTCCAAACAAAGTCAGTTTTGTGCAGAACGGTCTTCCATGTCCAAGTTTACTGTTAACCTCTTTTTTTTATTTCAGGAATATAAACAAGGAAACAAACCTGAAATTTGTTCATACTTCTGTGCATGGCGTAGGACATAAATTTGTGCAGTTGGCATTCAAGGCATTTGACCTTAGCCCTCCTTTTGCTGTTCCGGAGCAGAAGGATCCTGATCCAGACTTTCCCACTGTGAAGTATCCAAATCCTGAAGAAGGCAAAGGTGTTCTGGTAAATAGTTTGTTGGTTTTTTTTTTAAATAGTTGTGATGTCTTTCAGTGTTTTCCTTTTTACCAGAAGTCACAGCTGTAGGTATTGGTGGAAAGTCTATTTTTAATCTATTTCGTAGCCTTACGTTTAGTGAAGAGTTAGGTGGTATCCTTTCATTGACTTAACCCTCTTTGAACCAGTAATTAGCTATAGTAATTAACCAGTATTAGTTATAGTAATTAGCTATAACTTCCAAATACTTTGTTCTATGCTCTAACGGAATGGGCAGGATCTGCACATAAGACAAAGTGATAGTTAATTTAAAAAAAATAAAATAATAATAAAAATCTTCTCATTTGTTTTTGGAAGGCATCTACTCTTTTGTTCTGACACAACACCAGGAGGGGCCAGGAGAAGTCCTGAAGGGTGGTTAGAGTTTCTGCTACTATTTGTTACACTTTATTATTGAAGGATTCCATTAAATCTAGGTAGCTTTTAAGTTGGGCTACAGAAGTGGAATGATGTAGGTAAATTTAAATGTCCTGACTATGTTCTTCTGCTGCTAGGCTAGAAGTTTTTGGGGTTTTTGAGAGACACATAATGATTTTGGGTGTTTGAGGTTCAATAAATTGGGAAAAATTACCTAAAACCTATAAAGAAAGTGAAAATATTATTTGGGAATATTAACGCTCATCTGGTCCTGCTTGCCACATTTCCAGACATTGTCTTTTGCTTTGGCTGAAAAAGATGGGGCAAGAATCATTTTAGCAAATGATCCTGATGCTGATCGTCTGGCAGTGGCAGAGAAACAAGAGAGGTATGGTAATAAAATAATGCAAACAAACCATTGACATTTTTTACTCCCAAGGTTAGGCTCATTTCTAGAATTCTTGCTACGTGTGTTGCAGAGGAAGAATAGTCACAGCAGTAATTTTTTTGATTGAAAACACACAGAAATGTGAGAAGTCTGTATGAAGCAGACCACAATAGGGGCAGAATATGAAGTAATGATCAATGTTAGACAGTGTACAGAAGCCTGAATAAATAGTTGACACTTTGTTGTAGTTTAGGCATGCACAGAAGCATATGAATTGTTGTTATTGTGCTGTGCCTTTTCAAAGGTAGGTTTTCAGTTAGATTTTTTTTGCATATGACTGATAAACATTTTTTCATTCTAGGTTTATTAAACAATAACTTGGGTTCAGGAGAATCTGTATAGCTCCCTGATAATGTCTTGTTCTTTCGTATGAGTGTCTTCTTTCTCAAATGCTGTTAAACCAAGCATTTTAATAATCTTTAGGTGATTTGTGTTTCTCTTGCTCAGTTTCCTACTTCTTTACATAATGTTATATGTTTGCATTTCACCTTAAAGTTTTTCACAGTTTGGTACTTCTCGGTGTAGTCATTTGTACCCTCCCCTTCAAGAACCACCTATATGTGCATTATTTATCTTTGCATATCCAATCAAAGAAGGGAATCACAAAAGGTGAACTTGCTCAGTCAGGGGCTTACCATAAATTGTTCATATTTGTGAAATGTAACCTATAATTCTGACTCAACTTGGCTGTCCCCTTATTTCATGCCTTCTGATATCCTGTACTTCTACACTTGCCTGCATTTCTGTATTGTGGTTTTATCTGTTTGTTAAAAGAAAGCTGAAATTCAAGCACTTAGTATCGTATCTACAAATAGTGGTGTTTCTCCTTTATATACCTTGATAAAGCAGAAACTAATCCGAGCAGTAATAAACTATAAATCCTTAGTAAAAATAAGCTTCAAGGTTTTCAGCTTAGAGAGGAGCCGAAAAAAATTCTTCTGCTGGGCCAGCATATATATGAACTCCCTGTGCATGAGAGCCAGAAGAGGGATGTAAAATTATGGCAACAGTCTTTGGTACCCAAGAATGATATGGGCATCTGCTAGATGTCCTCAGTGGCTGTGGATGAATTAAATAGTTGAATCTTTATCAGTTAGACAAATTTCAAAAGTCCAGTAACAGGAGATGGTGCAAATACCCATTTTGCTCAACAGATAACCAAAAAAGCTGAAGTAGTAGCTTTAAAAGTGGAAATAGTTTCTTTAGGGTTTTGGGGTGCTTTTAAATTCATTAGCCTCACAGCATGAGCTAAGGAGCTTTCTCTGCCTTTGGAAGAAGAATGGACTTTTGTGGACACTCTGTGGACAGTGTTAGTTGGAAGGTTCGTATTTCAATGGTTTTGGTCTGTGTCAGCCTCAGTTGGCAATTCAGCACTGAGGAAAAGGCATAAAAAGTTTCAGATTATGCTAGTTATGATGGGTTAAAACAAGAATGCGAAATCATTCGTGCTTTTTGTCTGAAAACTTGGAACTACCACAAACTTGAAGAGGGGTGTTAGTTTATTGTGTGCATTACCAGTGAGTGTGGTGTTCTCATTCTGCTACCTCTATGCTTGTTGTTTAGCCAGTCCTAGTTGTCTCCTCATTTCCAGTTCTGTGTCTTCTCAGACTTCTGCTGTACCTTTTCATACACTAATCAAATATTAATATAGGCTTCTACAGTATCTGTACTTCTTCTTTGACAGAACCTCCTGCTAGAGCACACTCTCTCAGCACTCTTACACTAAGTTGCCGCTGCGCATTGCTTTGTGCATGTTGGCATCAGTAAATGCAGGAAACTGAGTCTGCTTCTCTTTCACAACAGGTACTGTTTCTGTAGGTCTTGATTTTGTCAATCTGCAAGTGTCTCTGTCCCCTTTTGTGACTGGGAATTTTTTTGACAATTTTGATATTTGTCTTTCTTTTTTTCTTCATTTTTTCGTGTTCTAGCAACATGTCAATGTTAATCATTTTTACCCATTTAAGATTTTTTTTCCAGTCTTCCCAATGACTAATTGACCTACTTGTGATTAAATTAAGAGTATTTGTCACTAGGTCAACTAAAAATACTGATCATTTGAGAACTGAATTTTTGTGTCTCTGTGCTTGTCTTAATCACTGAGTTTATAATTTGTATGCTGAACATTCTTGTTGTACTTAAAATATGTTGGAGATACCACTGTTTCATCTTTGGATAACTGCAAAAGCTTATGCGTATGATGGAGAAGAAAGGTAACAGTTTCAGAATGCTTTGGGGGAGGAGGTTTTTTTTGTTTGTTCATTATGAACACATGATACCTTGTTACTGTTACTTGGAATTCCAAGGCAGCGGTTCATTTGTTAATATTCAGTTATAGAAGAACAAATGGGTTTTTTTCCCCCCGTATTATCCTTGGATTTCATGTATTTTCTAATATTTTTTGCCTCCAGTGGTGAATGGAAAGTCTTTTCTGGAAATGAGCTAGGAGCTCTTTTAGGCTGGTGGATCTTCACTTGCTGGAAAAATAACAGTAGGGATACTCGTGCCATTAAAGATGTCTACATGTTATCCAGTACTGTTTCTTCCAAAATCCTGAGAGCAATTGCACTAAAGGAAGGTTTTCACTTTGAGGTAAGGCAACATTTTACACATCATTCCGTGTTTTTTTTAATCTTTCCTACAAAGTGTCATATGTTCGTAAAACATTGCTTTTCTTTTTAATGCCTTTGATTTCTCCTCACTGCTGTAGGAAACACTGACAGGTTTCAAGTGGATGGGCAACCGTGCCAAACAGCTCATGGACCAGGGGAAGGCTGTTCTTTTTGCGTTTGAGGAGGCTATAGGTAAGAGACAGAATGTTACGTTTTCATATCTCACAAAGTAGTGAATATAGAGCTAGTGCAAAAAGTGGCAGAATTGCAGAGAGTCACAGAATGGGTGAGGTTGGAAGGGACTGATGGAGGTCATTTGGTCCAACCTTCCTGCTCAAGCAAGATGTCCTAGTGCATTTTACATAGGACTGGAACCAGATGGTTCTTTAATATCTCCAGGGAAGGATATTCTACAATTCATCTGGGCAATCTGTGCCAGTGCTCTGTTAGCATCTCAGTAATGAAGTAAAACGCAAAAAAAAAAGTAAAAATGGCAACATAAGGGTGTCCTCAATGCAATGGGTATATTTCCAGTGAGTAACAGATAATTATCTATTTGGCTAATTGATACTAGTGTTTAAAACCTTTGTATCTCTGCTTAGCACGAAGTTTGTGAGCTAGGAGTATATATCTACAGTAGCATGGTTATGCAGATTTGGACTGCAAATTCTGCATAAAGTGTTTTTAAAAAAAGAAACAAATGCATTTTTCACACTTGAAGTTGAGCTTTTTTTACTTGACAGATTTAAGCTCAGTGTAAATGAGAATAAAATAAAGTAAAAATTACCCCAAATTACATTTGTAAACTGGAAAGCCATGGTTGAAAGCCACTAATGAAAGTTATGAATTCATGAGGAGGAAATTGTAAAGCTGTAATGCTATTTAAGTATCTCAATACATGAAAAACAGAGAAAATGTGGTAATTCCACACATAATTATCAGTGTTAACCTTACACTACACTGTGTAAGGTAATCACATTTGAGACAATGCTGTACTTGAATTGTTCCTGCAGTGTAGCATTTCTCTTTCTAGAAAGCTCCATAAGGACCTGGGAGCATGTGGCACTGATGAGATGCAAGTCTCTGTCTTGAAATTCCATTAAATACCTTGCTTAATAAAATTAACACTGATTAGAGGACACATTTTTTCTACTTTTGTTTTGACTCTAAAATGTCTGTACTATGGTAATGTGCATTTCTTCTTTCAAAGATGTTTGGCTAACCTTCCCTCCCCTTCCTATTTCCTGTTAAAAATGTGTCAAATTATATATAATGTTCCTTGTTTAGGGTATATGTGCTGTCCTGCTGTTCTGGATAAAGATGGTGTCAGTGCTGCTGTTATAACCGCAGAGATGGCCAGCTTTTTGGCAACCAGGAATTTGTCTTTGTCTCAGCAGCTGAAAGCTGTTTATGATGAGTGAGTTCAATTTTAATTTTTTATTTCTCAGATTTTCTTGATTTCACATACTGGGGTTAATAGGGACTCAATAGCAACCTATAGTTTATAAAGAAATAAAATGTGGATTATTGTACTATTAAGACAATTCTGTGCTAATAGTAATCTTCCAGAAATTGTTCCTGCCTTGTGGACATGAGTATATTTATCACTCTGTTTTGTGTTGTTTTAAGGCATTTTAAATATTATAATAACTACCTTACTAATTTTCTATTAGTAATGAGATCTTTGTGGTGCTTTTCTACACTTGTCTGAAAGATTTTTTTCCTTTTGGGAAGTTCTGCACTTGGGTCCTTTTACGGAAGATTGGGCAGGGTTTTGGCCAGCTGTATTGCTGTGCTGTAGAGATTGTAGCGCTTCTTATTGCTTAAATAAGCCAGAGACTCAAAAATGCTGATGGCAGAATGGGTCTAAGTAGCTCTGGCTTATTTATGCTATACATAGAAGCCAGCTTGCTTCTGTCCTTGCAGGGCTACTTATGATTAAATTAATTCTAGTTTGCTCTAAAGTTAGGCTTTTTATTGTATTATTCTGCCTCTTTTTTTTGATATATTATTGCTGTTGAATTTTGGTTCTCCTTTTCCCTTTCTGCTCCTGATTAATGAGATTTGAGCTGATTATGCAGAAGTGCTGTGACTGGCTGTTACTCTTGGCTACATACAGCCGGGTATCCCTCTGAGAGCTTTTAATATGAGGCACTACTTTTCCTTTTGTTCTTTTTTAGTGGGTTCAAAGAAATCAATAGCAAAGATGAGTATTGGATTTCATGAGGCAGGGAGTGGTTTTTGTGGAGGTTTTGGGTGTTTGTTTTAAAGGAGGGAGCAGGAGAGGCTGTTTGATACTCTCCATCTCTTCATGTCTCATAGACACTAACAAGGGAGTGTGGAACCTGCAAAGAGACTCGTGGAAAGCTCCAGCCTTTGTGCTGCTTGTTTTGCCAATCCTGAGTTCTCATTTGTGTGCAGCACTAGCCATGCTTGTTTCATTGTTCCTTTAGGAAGGAATCAAGTGGCAAAGACTTGCTTACACTGCATAGCTAAATTGTGTGACATAAAAGCACGAAAGAGGAATTCATACCTAGAGCAGCAAATATAGCATCTGATGTGAAAATTCCCTTAAATGCTACTAGCTGGAAGTGCATATTTGAGAACTGAATATTCAACCTCTGCCTTGAGGTTTTTTTATTAATTTTTTTAAATACTAATACAGTAAACACCTGCTTCAGGTTGACCTCAGAATATCTGACTGAGTGGAACTGAGCTGTGCCACAGTGCTGCTGTGTAAAAGCCACTGAAGAGGACTCAGAGCTGCTTTAGCATAAAAGCAATCTGTAAGATGTCACTGCACATAGTCACTCTTTGTGACAAAGCTACAGATAGAGGGAAGGATACAAATCTGCCCTATTAAGCTGTTGTTTGATAATGAGCTGGAAGGAGGATTCTTTGGAGGGTTTTATTTGTATGTGATTTTTGTTTGTGGCTAATATAGAGTTGCAGTTTTCTACTTGTTACTACTTTAGTTTTTTGTCAGATTTGCCTTGGGAGTTACAGTTGAAGCAGAAGAAACTCTGTTTTGTATTTTGGAAATGTAGAAGGGGAATCTGTCTCAAAGTAAATGCAGATCAGGAAAAGGACATGGGCCTAGTAGGCTTATCACTTCTTTGACAGGATAGGTTTTGTTAATTCCCTTACTGAATTCTTAAGACTAATTTAACTACTATTAGCCTTCAACATATCCATTTAGGTATAAACATGACCCTATTTAAGAAGGCATTCAGATTTCTAGCATGAACACCCTAGTACTAATGAAGATTGTGCCCCTCAGATTTTCACTGCCATCGGGGATATTTATCAAGTCTTGATTTGTAGCAAGAGCTCACTTGAACAACCAGTCCAGGCTTGTGTGTTTCTCAACAACATGATATTTTGAAAAGTCAGTGTTACTAGATCATTTGTCTTTGCATCACGTTACCTGGCAGCAAACAGGTGAAGTAGAGAGACAACATTCAGAGCAGTTTGGTTTAGTGAAAACACTTCAGTAAGAGAGTAGAAACACTTTAAAGAAGTATGATTGGAAAAACCAGTCTAGAATTTGTTTTACTTAGAATAGGTCAGCTGGAATCCACTCAAAGAAGCTATTCGATGTAATCTCTTCCTTTCCTGTGGTGGTTGGAGCACTTCAGGGCAATAATGGTGTCTTTTTTTTTCTTCTGGTGTTGCTGGAAACTTTCTCAGTTTTCATCATTAAAAATAAAAAGCATCTGCACAGAAGTTTATTTAAAGTATGTAAAACGGGGTAATTAAGCTGTTTATACCTTTTTAAAATTGTAAGGGCGAGAACCGATGCTTCAGTTGGGTGAGCATGAGTAGAGTGTTGCTTTTTGGAAGGTTTTATGTGTGTGGTGTACAACTCTTAGATCATTGCCTCTTGGATTCACTAATATTGCATCTTCACAGATACGGCTTCCATATTACCAAAGCTTCGTATTTCATCTGCCATGATCCTAAAGTTATTCAGCAGCTTTTTGACAACCTTAGAAATTTTGATGGGAAAAACACATACCCAAAATCTTGTGGTAGATTTGAAGTTTCTGGAATAAGGGATCTAACTACTGGGTATGACAGCAGCCAGCCAGATCAAAAGGCTGTAAGTATCTTTCTAAATTACATGTAAATCATATGTGATGTATATACACATACATAAAACATTCTGTGGAGAAACACTAAACATATTTACATACTGAGTCATAAAATAAGTTAGATTGGTGATGATTGTTTTGCCTTGGTGAGAAGAAGTGAAGCCAAGGGGGTGTTGGGTTTTTTGTTAGGTTTTGTGGTGTGGTTTTCTCTCCAAGATGACGGTTTGTAAAGGGTGGTAGGAGGATCTTGCTGCCTTGCTACAGCAATCTGCATTGTCTTCTTGTGAGTGCAAGTTAAACTGTCTGTTAAGATGTGGTTTTGGATTCTATATTTTTCCACAATCTCCGTTTCCTTTCGTCCTGGGAAATTCCATGACAGCTCAACTTCTGTTAGCAGTAAAAGAATTGTCTGGATTTGAAATGAGCTACCTAGCAGTGATGCAGTTCTACCAGATTCCAGGCTGAGGGCAAGGCTGTACTTGTGGTCTCAAGACCACAATGTTGAAGAAAACAGAACTAAACTATACTTTTAGCTGATGCTTTTGTCAAACTATCTAACATCAAGTCATGGATTTATATATAGTCTCTTTCCAAGTTTTAAAAAAAATATTCTTAATATTTCTAGATACTTCCTACTAGTAAAAGCAGCCAAATGATAACATTCACTTTTGCTAATGGAGGAGTGGCCACAATGAGAACCAGTGGGACAGAACCAAAGATCAAATACTATTCTGAACTTTGTGCACCCCCTGGAAACAGGTATTGTTACTTACAGCAATATCTGTGGTGTAATAGTGTCTGTGTGGCTTTTTGGTATTGTTTTAGTGAAATAAGACCTCTTCACAGTCAAATAATATTACTAAAGTCATTTTAGTGAATGTATTTGTATAAAGCTTCAACTCTGCAAAATTTGTCGACACATTCTTGTCACTGAAATTTCTTTGAACTCAGTTTTACATTTAGTGAAAACAGTATCAGGAAAAACATTCTGCCTTAAATAAATGCAAATATTTTCACCCCCTTTTTACATACAGTTGTTTAAAAATTATTTCATCAAATATAAAGTTTTCTAATATATTTCAAACCCTTTATATGTTTAGTAATTATATCCTTAACCAATAGCCTTGGAAATCATACAATCTTAAAGATAAATAATTATTAACTTATATAATGAAAGTAATACTTTCACAGATGAAAAATCATCTAAGAATACTGCTGCAAGTATAAAAATTACACTTCTAATCACTTACATTTAGTAATAGAAGATCTTCTGAATTCAAATTGGCCATTCTACTTCAGATTATATTGTAGGGGTTATGTTTCTTCATTGTCATCATGCGTATCAGTTGAAAGTGAACATCAGTGAATTGCAATAAGAAATCAAATATATACACTTCCAGCAGTAATAGAAAATGTTTGCCTAAAGCAATGCAACAGATTTAAAAATTCCTCATGCTAAAAATATATATTTTAGCTTTTCCATTGTTTCACTGTTTTCTGTTTGTGTGATTTTCATTTTCCAGTGATGTTGAACAGTTGAAGAAGGAACTAGATGAATTAGTCAGCGCTCTTGAAAAACACTTCTTTCAACCAGAAAAAAACAAACTTCAACGAAAGACTGAGTAAAATAGCAAAATTACTACCTTGATTGGCTTTTGCAGAATTAGAAGTGCATTATTTAAGAAGTTAAGGTTTTTAGGACCAAACATCTGAGAACTCTGACTATAAAGACTTTTGCTTTTAAGAGTTATTTTGGGTACTCTTGGCTCTAGTATCTTATTTTGGAAGGAAAGTACCTTTACCCTTAATGGACCAAAAAAACCCAATCAGTTGAACTAAAAGCTTTATGAAGTAAAAGTTGACCGCAAATGTATTTCAATCAAAACTTGTTCTAATTAAATATAAGTAATATTCTGATATCTGAAACAGCCTGTTTTGGCAACTTATTTCTTTTGTGTGCATATAATCTGATAACACTATGCAACTTTGTCTAGGTTTAGATTTGCAAAGCAAGTTCTTTTGTTAACAGGAAGTATTTAAAGCCTGTGGTGAGACTTTGACAATCTTGGGGCAGATGATTCAGAAGTAGTGATCTTTCTTAGGGATTTTGGCCCAAAGAAACGAGAAACTCACAGCAAGTTTATTGAATATCTGTTTGCTATGGAACAATATATCATATTCCAGGCTAGGGATACAAAGTGAATTAAACTGTCTTTGAATACCATAAACCCATTAAGATAGTATATCTACATACAGCACCTTTTTGTTGCCTCACTGAACTACACATAATTAGTTCAATGCTTAGCCCAGTTTTGGAGCCTTTCACACTGTTTGCTGCCATGACTTGGTTCATGTCTAATTTAGAGCAGAAGTTTTGATTTCATTGCATGCTCTTGTCTGTGCTTGCAAAGCCTGAGAGGGTTTTTTGGAGGTTGCCAGTTGACTTTAATGTGGGGCTTTTCTGCATTTTCAGTATTTGCTTTGGATAACAGTGTAGCAGTAATAGTCACAACCATAGCTACATACTTCTTATAAATGCAAACCTTCTAAGTTTGATTATCCTCCCAGAATTCAAGTCCTCTGTGCTTGTTATTTTCAGTGCAACTTGAAGATTGCAGCAGTTGTGCAGCTGGATACAGGGAGGCAGCCCTGGGGGAAGTGGAAGGAGAGGAAGCTTTACATAGTCTGATGTGCCACTGCAGATCATGTCCAGTCCTGTGGTGAGAGGCCTCAGAAATGAGTCTGGGGGTGCTTCAGGGATCTTTGGTGGTTTATGACACCTTCTAAGACATGACAGGTGCCTCTCAAGTCAGCCTAGTTGAGTGAATTATGCCCCATCAGAAAGAGTTAATACCTTCAAGCCTCCATGTGAATGTCCCGGTACTCTTCCAGAGGGGAGTTTTCATGCCTGAGCCAGTTGTGTAAGGGAGGATATTGGCATGATAAAAAGCACTATCCCACCACTAAGGATCTGCTTCTTACTGACTTCCTCCTTGCTTGAAGGCACAGACAGAGGAATGGTTCTTCAGGAGGCAAGATGGGACAGTGCCTTCAGTGTGGGCATTGATGAGCTACACGCAGGGCTGGAGAAGCTTTGTGGGTCTGTACAAGCCTGCACCTTTGAGCTTTGATAGGGGAGGTGATTCTGTCCCTCCACTCTGCTCTTGTGAAACCCCGCCTGGAGTACTCCATCCCAGCACAAGAACAACATGAAGCTGTTAGAGTAGGTCCAGAGGAAACAGTCAAGAGGGTTAGAATACCTGTGCTGGGAAAAAAAGGCTGAGAGAGCTGGGGTTGCTCAGCCTGTAGAAGAGGCTATGAGATCTTTCAGTATATAAAGGGGCTTATAAGAAACGCACTTTTTACCAGGGACTCTAATGACAGGACAAGGGGAAACTGTTTTAAAGTGAAAGAGGATAGATTTAATTGGATACAAGGAAAGATTTTTGTTTTATACTGAGGGGGGTGAGACATAGGAACAACTTGCCCAGCAAAGCTGTTGGATGCCCAAAAGTGTTCAAGGCCAGGCTGGATGCAGCTTTGAGCAATCTGATCTAGCAGAAGGTGTCCTTGCTTCATATAGGGAGGTTGAACTAGGTGATTTTTAAAGGGGACCTTCAGACTGAAACCATTCCATCATTCCTTTTACTTTCATTTTTATTGGGAGGCCTCGCATTTCTTTTGGTAACAGAATATGATAAAGGATGCTTTACTGAATTAATGGGGAGGGATTGAAGACAGAGGATTACAGGTCCTGAATTTTTTTATGCATTTATCTTAACATCTCCACAAGCTAGAGAGGCATATTTTACATGTGCCTTTATATACTAAACCTGGACTTGAATTTTGCTCATGTTAGAAGTTTGGAAGTGAGACCTGCAATGCACTCATGTATACTGAAACATCCTTAAGATGGCTTTAGAGCATCCTCAGAAACAATACAGACATAGGATGACAACCTAATCTTTATCATTTTGTTTTCCTAAGGTCAAGGAATTTACTTGCTCCATTCCACACAAGTTCACAACTTCAGGGCTGGGGGGGACCGGGTGCAACAAAAAATAGCCAAACCCACAGTGGTTTATCAAGCTGCTTGAGCAATTACAACAAACTACAAAATTACAAGAGAAAACTTGTTATTGCTAAAGTCTTTACTAACTTTGTCTTGCATCAGAGAAAGAGGATCTGGAACTGAAATAATCAAACGAAGGCAGCAAGAGTATATCAAAGAGAGAAGTTAGTATTGCAAATCAGTATGGGTGTTAAGCTACAGTTTCTTCAGAGCTGGTCTAATTCTTCCACTAAAGTGTTGTGTAAGATAATGAAGCCTACTTAGACATTATTAGTCCCAAGATAGATATTAAAACACAGACAAATGTAACTTGTAAAAAAGCAGCCTTGAATTGGGAGCAGGTACACTGCTCCAGAAATGGGAATTGCCATGACTGGAATAAAGAGTGCTTGCAGTCTGGACTGAACTCGGGTGTAAGGGAATTCTTGGCTATTTCTAGAGAAAGACACATCCCTATATTACCAAAAACATGTAAAATGAGCCTGTTTTTTATAACAGATGGAAACACAATTCCAGTGACTGCGGTAAACATTGATCCTATAGGGGATCAGGCCTATGGGGCTAGAAAGGGAAGAGGGAAAGAGGGAAAGACTGAGAAGAATTAGCATAGTACTCAAAACTGCCAAAATAAAACCCAAAACCAGTAATGCTTTAAGAGTAGACCAATGGACTTCACTTGAAGGTTATTAGTTTTTTACAAGTCCCAGTATCATAAAATTTGCTGAATAAATTAAAATTCAGGGATGGATTGAAACAGTTTGGCTGGAAGGAAGTAAATACATTTCATCTTCTTTACAGGCTATGAATTTAGTCCATGGCATATTATGTAAAAGTGTTGTTATGATAGTCAAGTATTGAGTTGCAGAAGGATTTATTTGATAATTTTGCTATATACAACAAATCATACAATGATAACTTGAATTAATTATAGAAGAAGATTTATTATATAAACAACTTTCATATTGTACAATATGCATCCTTAAATATGTAACTGATTCACCTACACAGTTTCTGTAAATAAAGTCTTTCTCCTTTCTAATCCTTTTAAAAATTCCAGTGGTCATGGGTTTTATTTTCACACACCACCAACAAGCAAATCTTATGTCCTTGATTAACAAGCACTGTGAATAGCAACATTAAAATGATATTAAATTAACAGTTGTTAACCACCAGCATAAGTATTAACAAGTTTGGGGATTTTTAGGATTCTGACGCTGAAGGCGTCTGGATGCCATATGTATATCTAATTAATTGTAAATAAAAATAATCACCAGTAAAACAGTTTTCTGTCTCTCAGTACAAAACTAATCAAAAGTAATTAAGCTGAATTGCTTTCCTTCCCAGTACATTTCTGCTCTATATAAGATCTGCATTCATCATGGTATTAGTATTTCTGATCAACTTCCAAGCAGATGCCAACATCACTCTGCTATATAGCAATTGCCAGGTAACTGAAATGAGGTCATGCACCATCAGAACATTGTGAATAATGGGATGAGACTATTAAACTCTCCAATTATATCCTAACATGCACCTAAATAAACTCTAACATAGAAGATTGCATAGAAACAGAAGCTTCCAAACAATAGGAAAAGCTTAAAATTCTCACATAAACACTGGTAAGTCATTTTCAAAAGTATGTATGGGAATGAAAGAGAGAGGGGATTCATCATGACATGTGAAATGCTCAAAAATACAGAGACAGCAGCAGGCAGATCTGTAACAGTAGCTCAACTCCTTCTTGACTACTCATCAGTGATAATAGAAAGCCTCTTGTCTACAAAGATAATCGCTAATTAATGTCACTGGCATGTGTTCCTATAGTATATGTAGTAGGTAAATGTGCTATAATAACAGTTATGCACACTTTGTTTATGAATATAAACTATATATGTATATAAACGGCATCTGAAGATACAGTGTCATTGGAAAAGAATGTAGTACTTCATCCAGAGCTCCCTAAGACAAAGCACTGCAAAACAGTTAGTAACATCCCTTAATAATGTACTAAACAAATTTACATTACAGAAGTTACACAAAAAGGACTTTTATATAATAACAATAGAAAATGGTCATTATGGTCAGAGGGAAAAGCGCAGAAGCTTAAAAGGCAGCTGAAACACAATATAGATGCCTGCATTCAAATTCACAATCCAAAAACATTGCTGCTCAGCTGCTGCCCAGCTATGGAGCAACTTGAACTCTGAAAGCATCTTGGGTGGAAACTTCCTGTTTGCCTTGTGGTACTTCAAAGGGTACAACACCAAGTTCTGCCCTCACTCATGGCCCGGCACATTCAGCCTAAATTTATATTGATCTACAATCCTACCCCATCTGGGACCAAGTGAGTAGATACCTCTGGTGCTTAACCTATAAAAGAAGCTTCATTACCCACATGTTCTCACAGAGTGCTTCATACAAGCCTGTATATTCAGGTTCTGTACAAAAGGCAGTTGTGGGGTTTTCCTTGCAGTTTTTTTAGAACATGACTGGACAAAGAGAAAATGGTTAAACTGGTGTTACTTTTACATCATGTTTGCTGTGAAAAGCACAGCTTGATTGTCCTCCTCAGTCTGAGGAAGTTAACGTGGTGGTATATGCTTTAGTTAATAGGCTACTGTAAAGAAAATCTAACCTGTAAAGGAAAAAAGAACAGAGATCTACTCTTTCAGAAAATAGAAAAATATTAGAAAGTCTGGTGCTCATATCTTTCACATGAATACTGGCATCCCAGTCCCGGGAACACATAAAAGTGCTTAATTTTTAGGAACTGGAACATAAAACCCTCATTATTATTTTTTTGTGGTTATTTTTTTTTTTTTGGCCCTACTTAAGTAACAGTTTCATGAGGAAGCAGAGAAGGAATGCTGTCCAAAGTAGCCTGAAAGGTAATGATTAGGTAACATTCATTGCAGGCAGGCTGAACATTCTGAGGCTGATTTCTTTCTCAGTATCAAAGAGGAGAAAGAAGTATTTCTAATTATGATACTCTAGTATTGACTTCTGCTGTTGTGCAAGGATTTTCCAAGGAGCGAGAAATATTCTGGTAGGATCCTTATCTGTTTCGTTATATTTTTTGAAAGGCAACAGTGAAGCAGTAAAAAAGTCTTTGATCTCTAAGATCATTGGCTGTTAATCTGGGAATGCATGAGCCTCAACTGAAGTGCCAGAGCTGTCTAGGTGGGAATTGCAGTACACCTTCTGCTAGATCATGGTTACCCGAGGTATATAATGCTCAGACAAGCTTAAAATGAGCAAAAGGGCATACCTGACTCAGGTACTGATATTGGGTAATAACTGGAGTAAGAGCACTGTCCTTAGCTGTGATGTTTTAAAAACTAAGACAGGCACTGATTCTGATTGCAAGGAAATGGCATTCTCTTTCCAAAGACCATAAAGATGTCACTGAAAAGCAAGAGGCACTTGTACCTATTCCCATGTCTGATGTGGAAGCAGCCAGCCATGACCTGAGCACAGACTGGGAACAAGCTCTCTGGGTGAACTGCTACTTACACACCTCAATTCACTTACCAGCGATCCTATGGAAGTACACCTACATGCCAAAGGTCATGGAGACACAATGCACTTTGTATCTACGTGTGTATCTACACTTTGCATGTAGGGGATGTGCATTGATACCAAAGTCTGACTTGTTTTTCATAATCTGGGGCAACATTGTGCTTGCATTTAACAGCTTGACTGTTTCCCTCACAGCAACAGAGGAGACTGCCTTTAGAAAGCCCTGATTCTACAAATGTGCATAGGCTTAAAAGTAAGAAAATCAGTGGTCTTGCTGCCAAGAAGACTTGAAATTAATTGAGTGCAGAAGTGGTTTGCACAACGGGCATGTAGGGACCCTTGATCATCTCCACTTGCAGAGAAGTATAATTAAGTCTCCGGATCCGTTCATGCCTTATCATTTCTGGCAACAGGAAGACCAACTAATACTTACACTTACAATGATCTATGCATATGCAAGTGTGGTTTCTTCGAGGAAGCCGTCGAGGTGACTCAGGTAAGTTCTCAAAAGGCTGCCCTGCGGCCAGGGCTGGGCCCACAGCCGAGTGGAGACTTGACCGCTTCAGAGCTCTCGCCCCGGGCTAGCTCCAGTTTTGTGAGCAAACTTCACTCGCCACTTCAGCTGATCCCGCCATCCGCCCAGGCTCACTACCGCAAGGCGACAACGACATGTTTTCCGCGGGAGATCAGAGGCAGTACCAGACACACGGGGTAGCGTCGCCGAAATGTTCTTCGAGAGGAACTTCACCGGAGAGGGGAGGAGGCTTCAGCTGCCCGCTGTCGCGACATGGGCGCCCCCCTACCGCCGGCTGCCCGCCGTCTCTGCCGGGCGCCCGTGCCGGGACCCGCCGCCTGTTGCTATTTTCGCCCGCGCTGGCGAGCGGCCCGGCCGGGTGTGCGGCGGGGCTCCCTCCTCGTCCCGGCCCGGCGGCAGGTAGGAGCGGGGCGGGGCGGGCAGCGGGCAGTACAGGAGACGGCGGGCAGTGCAGGAGACGGCGGGCGGGCAGCGGGTAGTGGCAGGAGATAGCGGGTAGTGTCAGGAGGCGGCGGCGGGCAGCCCCTGGCCCGGCCCAGCGCCGTTACCGGCCCCGCCCGCCTCCCCGCGCGGGAGGTGCCCGGCCGCGCCTGGCAGCCCGCGGCCGCTGCCCGCCGAGGGCACTTCCCTGCGGCGAGCACATCTTGCGGCGGTAAGCGGCGCCCGGGCACCCCCAGCCCCAACCTCAGGCCTGTCAGGGGGCGGCGGTGGGGCCCGCCGTGCCCCCGCTGCAGGCCAGCCCGGGGGAGCGGCGCCGGTCGGGCCGAGCAGCGTTTTGGGGCGGTGGGGGGAAGGAGGAAGAGCAGCTCTTGGCGCAGAGGAAGTGAAGAGTTGTGGTGAGGCGTGCGGCACCGCCGTGGGGCGGCCCGTGCCTGCACCCGCGCTGCGAGGGGCGAGAAGCCTCCGGCGCCGGGCGGGTCCGGCCGGGGCCCCGCTCCGTGCCCGCGGCGGGAAGGGCGGGCTGCGCTCCCGGCAGGGTCGCTCCTAGCGGGGCTCCCGGCGAAGGCGCAGCTCTGGCTGTGGGAACAGCGCTGCTGCGGGACGGGGCGGCCGGGCGGGAGCACAAGGGCGACGAGGGCGCCGGTGCTGCTGTTCCTCAGCTGGCGGAAAGAGTTGGCTCCTCGTCAGAATAGCTAAAAGATCTGCCTGAATTTAATCTGTTGGTGACCTGACGTGCCTTTAGTTCTTTTTTCTCTCTTGTCTGCTGTTTCCTCGCCCGTCCATGCAAAATCGGTGAGTGTAACTCCTCCCAGACCCCGCTCCGTCTCAGAGCAGCAAAGCGGCTCTTCCCTGGGGAAAACGGACCTTTCCTAGCGCGGCACATCCGAGTAGAACTTTGAATCTGCCCACAGCGGCGCAGTGTTCTTATGGCCCTTTAAACTCGCGAGCTAAGTCAACAAGGGAATGATCTCTTGAAACTGCGTTCGCGAGAGGTATGAAACGAATGTGGTTATTTATAGCGCAGTTTGAAAAGATTGAGGCCTTTGTGTCCTGTGTTTTATTTGAGAGAGAGGCTAACATGGCAGATCTGCTGTAGGAACCTTTAGTAGTGCAGATGGTGGGATTTGTGTCTGCGTTAAGCCCAGAGATTGAATGGAACATCGTAGGTCAAAATTAATAAATTTTACATTTTCTGAATAGCGAATACCTCTGAGCTGATGTATATGACTGTACTTTTAACACTTGTAAGTGCTGAAATAGGAATTTGTCATGGGTTGTTATATAGGAATGCTGAAAATCATAGGTGATACACAAAAGTAGAAATGTTTGCAGGTGAGAAAAACGACAGGATGGAAGGAAAGTGAAACATATTCAGTGATATGTGGATGACGACACTTTTTCACTTTAATTTGGTTAACTGCAAAGTTGAATGCAGGCATTTTGACTGTGGATATGCAATTGCATAAGAATGAATTGTGTTCATAATATAATTTATGTAGCAAGCTTTCTTTTACAAGGTTTTTTGGTGTTTTTTTTTTTTTAGTGCATTACAGTTGTAGAGCAGCTCAGTATTTTGCTCAGGTCTGTATGAGGCTGAGTCAGAAGACTTCAATCATCAGCATATTAATTTCCATGGACTTGAGTAAGGAAATAGCAACAGGTGTTAAGGGCAGGAACAGTCAGCTATTTTCTTAATTTGATAGTTGATTATAAATGTGTATATTTGTAATCAAGAACATACTACCATTTTGTTGCAATTTTTTTATTAATAGCCTATTTATAAACTTATTTGAGGATATAAATGCTGGCTGTACTGGTAAATATTTTAGGTGTGTTTATTACTGGAACCAGTACCAGAGTACATGGTCAAATGTTAATCAGCACCCAGTCTGGAGTTGCTGACAGCATTTAAGGATTAAGTCTTTTAAAAGTCAGCATTTAATGAAAAAATAATGGAAATTAAAACTAATTTCTGAGGCAAATTGGTTTCTGGACTTGCATGTGCTTTTGCCCACAGCAAACCATAGCTTCAGAAGGAAACAGGAGATAATAAGTAGCTCTGAGATAAAAAGAATATCCTTGCAACAAGAGGGGTGTGTCATGCCTCCAAGTGCCCATTTGAATTAAATAAAAAAAACTTTTTGAACACTGTTCTCAGCAGTGACCGTGTCATGGCATACTTAATGTATATTCATTCTCATTTGTGTTTTTCTATGTATCCTGCCAGGTAGATAGAGAAATCTGTCAGCTTGAGCAAAGACAATGTAAATTTCAGTTAGGGATCAGAAAGAGAGGGAGACAAGTGGTATTTAGTTCTGGCTGGTGTTCCAGAGTTCTGGCTGCAGGCCAGGGCTCCTCATAATCCTTAAGTAGTATGATATTTCTACTAAAATAATCACTGGTGAAGTGCAGTCAGTACCAGTGCCTCTGGTTCCATTTGTCAGCAGGGTTCAGTGCTAATGCCATGCAGAGAAGAGCTGAACAAATTTGTGCTATTTAATACCAGCTGTTTTTCATGAGACCTTGCTGTATGGTTGCATTTTTTGCTTAGCTTCTTGAAGGGGAGAAAAACTGACTTACAGAAACTTACATAAACTAAAGCTGCTGCCATGTCCTGAGCCTGATGTGGAGTAACTGCACAGTTGTCTCTCAGAAGAACTGCAAAGGTCGAGGAAGATGGCATCTTTCTGTTCGGCTCCCAGGTCAAAGTCCTCATTTATTCATTGCTCTGTGAAAGCTCTGACTGCTTCCTTGCGTGACGCATCTTCCAAGCTCCTGAGTTCTGCTGTGGGTCTCAGCACTCCGACTGCTACCAAAGCAGGGAAGGAACTGGAGGAGAATGAAGGGTTGCTTAAGTCTGCAGTTATTGATGTTCTGAACAACAGTTTAAAACTTTTGGCTGCATGTCTGTATTGAATTTAGTCTGGTTGAGAAGAAAGGACAAGAGAAGGATAACACTTCACCACTGTCAAAGTTTCTGCCTTTTTTTTTTCTGGAGGGTGGGGGGTATTTTTTTGGTTTAGAACATTCTCTCTCCTCTATTTGTCTTTTTTCTGAATTAGTTTGAGTCTATCCCAGATCTGCCTGGTGTTCCCTCACGTGTACAAGCCTGATTTTCAGCCTCAATTTCCCAGGTTACTAACACAATAACCTCACAAAATTACCTGACCCCATCTAACCAGCTGGTACCTGGAGCCAATACCTTGTGATAAAGTCTTTGCTCTCTTGAGAGAGGATGAGTTTTGAGGAATGCTGTCCTGCATGATGCAATGCTGCTTAGACATGTACCTTCACATGGGGTCCAGAATGGCAGAAATAATAATTTGTGTAACTCTCCCTTTCATGCTGTCTTGCCATCACCCTGACTTCTGTCTGAAGGGGTCCCTTTTACCTTGATGGCATAACACAGTGAGAATGTAACTTGATTTTGGAGAGCAAGACTCTAATATATATTTTTTTAAATTAGGTTAGGGTTTTAAAAAACACATTATCAGATTTTGTTGGAACAGGACCATCAATGTAGTGTTGCATGCTTTCTAAGCCTGCTCCCCCCTTGTGAGAAGTGGCTGGGTTGATCAGAGCAAAAGAGAAGCTGAGGACAAAGGGCACACATATGTTCCCATGTGTATCTTCCACAGTAATGAGTCAGTCTGGTGTTCCCTAGTCTAGAAGGCAGGGATAGATATATTAATGTGGCTTGGGTCAATTTCTTATACATTACAGTTCGACTGGCAGGTTTTATGCAGATGGAGCAAATACAGCTGTATCAAAGCAGGCTAAACAGTGGGAACAAAGAGGTTCATATTCTCTGTGTCTCTATAAACTGTATCTTTCTCAGCAGCAAAGCTGTCAGCTGAGGAGTGCCACTCAGGCTGCTCTCAGTTTTGAGTGCAAGGGCAACCACCACCCTTCAAAAGATGCTGGTGGAGAGGAGAAAGAGGAACTGTCCCAGTTATGTCTGTGAGCACTGGGAGAACAACTGGAGACATCCAGTGTGCTAAGCAAAGCCCAGAATAATTAAGCTGAATGATGCTTAGAGCTGCCAAAGCTACATGAAAGTTGAGGTAGAAGGAAACTAGTGGACAGCTGTATTTTTCTATTAACAATCTTGAGTTAATCAGAGCCTTGGGAGGAAGAGGAAACTTGTTTGAGCCTGCTGTACTAATGTGTGTGGTAAACTCCTATGGCACCTGCAGAGCCAAATTCCAGAGGGCATGAAGTGAAAGGTGGCAACCAGAGATGGGTAAAGGTGCTAAAATTCCAAGCAGTGGAGTCAGGGCAGACATGGATGGGCTGAGGGCATGGCTACTCTTTGGATATAATGTGTGCTTAATTTCATGGCTGGGAATAGGCCTGTTGAGAAGAACAAAACTATTTTTAGGTCTAAATTAAGCATATACATAAATACTTCATGGACTTGAAGTAAAACCTATTCCTCGGTGGAAACTTGAAGGACATTAACACCAGCAGCTTGAAATTGGCATAATTTCTGGTGGGATTTGTTTACAGTAAGTGACAGGAGGGGAAAACAATGAAAGAATGGCTGGGAAACAGAAACTAAACATGCAGAACAGTAACATACAGAATGCTACAGGTTAGATAAGGAGACTTTCTGATGCTGCTAAATTTGTACTCTGAGAAAGTGTACTTTCAACCTCTCCTAAACATTAGGGAAAAAACCTAGCATTTTGACTTCTACTTTACTCGTTTGATTTAGTAGTAAGTGTTTTTCTTTGGAAATAACAAATGCAGACATTGGAGTATTTATACTGTTGACTTTGCAAGATGTTTATTTTTTTAAAAAAGAGATGAATGTCTAGAAGCTTCACATTTATATTAAATACATTCCAGCAGTACAATGTTTGTTTAAGTATGACAGAGTGTCAACCTTGGGTTTTTTATATACTGTTCAGTCTTTAGAGTTAGCGTGCAAAATAATGTATTATATTGTGATACTCATTTCTCTTTGCGGCTGCATTGCCTCATAGATCTAAGGTAAAAGAGCATGGTAGATTGTGGTAATCAAAAAGAAATTTGAGAAGTTTATTGAAACAAGGGTGATTTTGTTGTATTTTTACATGCCTTAATTACATTTTTTAAAGAAGGATTCTCAGAAAACACAAATAAGAAGTTGGCTACAGAAAGTATGTGGCTAATACATCATTGTCTGTATGGTAGCTCAGTTCTCTTGTTTTCAATTAAGAACAAAGTTTTCGTGGGCTTTCTGATCCTGAGATTATTATCTATGGCACTAAGTGACAAGAGCCCTGAACACTTATACCTCAATTTTTATGTAGTTTAGACTACATTCCATGGTAGTTATGAATGAATCCAATCTTCCCTGCAGTTGCTGAACTATTTTTCATTGTTGCAGTTAAGGAGAAAAAAATCGTAATACTTTGTCAGAGATGAGACCATTTTGATTCTTGGAAGAAGGAAAACTATAATGGTAATGGTGTTTAGCATTGTGTGATAAGGTGCAAAATTGCCTCCTGAAGCTGCTGTTCCATTTAGAATCACAGAATGATTGATGTTGGAGAAGATCTCCAAGATCATCATGTCCAGCATTTGTCTGAACACTGCCGTGTGGATTAGGTCATAGCACCAAGTACCACGTCCAGCTGTTTCTTGAACACTTCCAGAGACAGTGACTCCACCACTACCTGGGCAGCCTCTTCTAATCCTTACCAGCCTTTCAGTGAAGAAATTCTTCCTGATGTCCAACCTGAACTACGCCTGCCACAGCTTAATGCCAGTTCATTTAGGATGTAATGCATTTGTATTGATTTAAAGATGCTTATTTTCTTGCTAATTCATGAAATAAACAAAAAAACCCTCCCAATTGTAGTATACTTAAAATGAGGTATACAAATTCTGGATTTTCATGGGTCTTTTTCCCACACCTCCCATGCACAGATAGACACACAGAGGTTTATGAAAAGACTTTTAAAAATTTGATCTACACATCTAGAATGCTATTTATTATGAATTCATTGAATAGTATCTTGAAAACTTGCACTCTTGCTAAATGTGCTATTTTTGGAGCTGGTAATTCTGAGACAGTGTTCATTTGTGAAAAGATGAAAAAGTTTCAAAAAAGTAAATTACTCAAAGATGATTCCTGCAGTTCTCTTGTTTTTACAGTTTGCCAGCTACTGCAGAAACATTTTTCCCCAATGGGACATTTACAGATTGGTTGCATTTTAAACAGCTCAAAATTAATTTCCATCTTGAAATTTTTGGGCCTTTTTTAATCCTGAATTTTCCTTTCATTTTCAATGAGGTGAAAGACTGTTAAAAACTCGCTCTGAAAATATTATTACAAGAGCAAAAGAAGGACAAAGTTTAATGGAAACTCATGAGAAAAATAGTGCTGGTTTTGATCATATTTGATCAAAGATGAACAAAGACAAGAAATACTGTCGCCACAGTAAACAGATGCCACTTATTCAAAACTTGTTCAAATGTAATTAAAATGTCTTTTAAGGATATCTTGGTACTATTTATGTTGTTAATAGGTCTTATCATGGGAAACTCTCGTAAGACTGATGGTAAACTAGTGTCCTGGTATTTAAACACAGGCAATTACAGGCCTGTCAGCCTTGCATCAGTCTCACACAATATAATGTAACAGCTGAAACTAGGGTCAGTTAAAGAGGAGTTAAAACAGGGTAGTATTACAAATGCCAATCTGTGTGTTTTCATGGACTGCATTTTGTGAAATGGAATTTATAAATAAATGCAATTATTGGATTTCATTACTAAAAGTACTAATATGCAATAACAGTAGTGATAGTAGGTGCTGGGTATAACAGGGTTACAACAGGGTTGTGTGTAACATGGTATATTCCATTTGATATTTTAAGAAATGCAAATGATACAATGTCAGTCTGGCTAACATTTAAGTATTCCTGTCTGGCTGACCAGCATTAAAATGCAGCCATGAATTGTGATCGTCATCTGGTTCTTCCCAGAATGCTCTAAGGATTGTTGCTTGTGACTGCTATCTGACAGGTTTTTCAGCCATCACTCTGTTGACTGCTGCTAGCGTTTTTACATGACAGTGATTTCTAGGGTATTTATTGAAAAAATCTGCTTGGTTACAACCAATAATCACTGGCCAAACTATACCTAAGGAAACAACTGCACATTAGTAGCCAAATTCAAAGTCATCCACCTATGGACAAGAAAGTTGTGAAGCTGACTTTTTTTTCCCCCAGATGTAAAGGTGTCTTAGCAGGCAGTGACTTCAACTGTCATGAAGGTCAGAATAGCTCAGCTGAGTTCTTCCTGTGATAACAGGATTGAAATAGGCCAGTGTGATCTACATGTGCCTGCCCATGAAACTGACACAGGCTAGAAAGAATGTTCAGTGTAATTTAGTTACTCATTAGATAGTTGAGCTAAGGTCATAAAGCAAATTTTAAAACAGGACTGACTCTTCTCCAAGAAATGTATTTATTACAATTATGTTTGTTGGACCTGAAATAGTAAGGCCCAGTGTAAAGAGGGGGAACTTGCTAGATGGGCTGTGGTAGCTCTCTTCTGATGTTAAGCTGTTAATTATTTGTGTTATTGAGAGTTGGTTTTTCGTAGACTTCCAGCACCTACATAACTCTTTCTTTTCCTTTCAGAATTCTTCTGTTCCTTAATCAAAGGAGCCATCCAGCATCCAGATGATGTCATTCCATGGAACTGGAGTATTAGTGAATTAGTCCAGGTTCCCTAAAGGACTGTAAAATGGAGCCAATAACTTTCAAAGTTAAAAAGTGTCAAACACCTAGTGATTTCTCAGCAAGTTTCAGTCTCCAGCTCGTGGGTTCTCTCCCAGTGCATTCTCTAACCACTATGTCAATGCTGCCTTGGATTGTGGCTGAGATCCAGTTGCTCAGTGCAAAGTCTTCCAAAGAAGAACCCAGCGTCAGCCAAATCCGACTTTGTGTTTCACCGAGCAGTTTGCGATGTGAGCCAGACACAGGGAAAACCCAGCAGTGGGATCCTTTGATTTGTTCAAGTTTATTTGAATATAAGCCACAGCAGGTCCACAAACTGATTCACAACAGCCACGATCCGAGCTACTTTGCTTGTCTGATAAAGGATGAAGCAGCAAATCAGCAAAGTATCTGCTATGTATTTAAGGCTGATGATCAGACAAAAGTAAGTAAAAAGAAAAGAACCAAAGCAAGCATCCCTGGAGTTGCTTTTGTGCTGTTTGAATCCTTTCACTACACTGCAAAACCTTAAGGTTGTACTTAAAATTAGAGATGAGATCTCATTAAAACTTACTGACTTACTTTATTTGATGTTAATTGCTCAGTGAAATTTGAACTGCTCAATATGTGAAATGAAAGGTGTGTACATCTCCTACAGGATCAGGGCCTGAATTTAATCAGGTTAAAAAACACTAGTTTGGGATATGGGCTGAAATCTTGGCCCTCAAGTCAGTGAGAGCTTTTCTGTTGATGTCACTAGGGCTAGTATTTCACTCTCGAGTCACTGTGAACTTTATCTAATCCTGCACTCAGACCTCTCAAATTTCTGTTTTCCTGAGTTGAGACCTATATGACTGGGAAACAGAGATACCTCCTTTCTCAGAAAGAGGAGAGGGTAGTGTGGAACCTCCATATGTATCACATCTCTAACAACAAGGACCCTGTGGAAACCTTTTCCTACCTCTATAATTCACAAAGCCCATCAGGCAGGTTTAGAGAGTGGGAGAAAGGCACAGGCTTTGTACCTCTGTGACAAACAGGCTTGCTGCTGCATGGTGTGAGACAGGAATTGGGTATGCATGTCTGTCAGTGGGTGAGATTTGGCTTAGTCTGCATTTCCTAACCAGTTGTGTCTTTGCTGAAAAAGGGGAAGCATTTAAGTTGTCGATCCCTTCTGTTTAAGAGTAATGTGAGATGCTGACTCTCAAGAATGAGTAAAATGAGTAAGATTTAACACAAAGTTATTGTGAACTACTGAGGACGAAATGGTGACGTATCCTTCGCCTCTTGAATGTCAATTCTAGTCTCCATAATGTTGGAAAAGAGCATTCTCTCTTGACTTATAAGAGGTGTCCTGCTGAAGAACCCTGGAGGTATTATGTGACACCACACGTGGGATTTATGCCAACCTGCTGAATAGCAAAACGTTGTACAGTTCCAAATCTGTGGTCTCAGGCTTACAGCTCAAAACATATGGAAACAGCTTTAGTTAAATCCCCCCAGATAAAATGGCTGTTCCAGTAAATTAAAAGGCAAATACATTGTAAATCATAAGCATTCAAGTGAGAAATCCTGTCACGTTAAATGTAGAATACCAAGTTTATGTATGTGAGAGCAGAAATAAGGAATAGATATTTCAAAAGTTGGCATTGGATACCAGCTGGTGAATGCACTTTTCTGTTTGCTTCTGCATTTACTTATGCTTGTAATTTTCCAGGATTATGGTGAGAGCACAGCACTGATCACCTCCAGTACATTTTCTTAGGCATTTTCTTTTGCAACAAAAGATTCAAGATTTTTCTTCATGTTTGATCAAATTCCATTCCTTGATCTGAAATGATCAAGAGCAAACTAAGTCTCTAGTTAAATTTGCAGCTGTGTTTTTGGAGACAACTCCCACAGTTTTTGGGTGCCTGTTTTAACTACTTAGCTGTAGATTCACACAGATATCCGTCCTTTCAAAAACTACCTTCCACCTGGTCTCTTAACTTGACTTGCATGCAAGAGTTGTTTCTCTTGACTTCTTTGCAGTCTAGGTAGACATCTAATTAGCATTTGTGGACCTGTGTTTCAACAAAAGGGTAATGGAAATGGCAGGTGTTCTTACCATCTAAAGTGAAGCCCTGCCTCTTTTACTTAAATTTTGTGCAATTTCCACATTTTAAGTAAGTTCTTTGTGCTTTCCAGGGTGTTGTTACTTTGCCCTCAATATGGTCATATAATGTCTTTTAGCTAATTGATGTTTGTGTATCTATCAGGAGGAGTTAACTGATGTTACCTGTTATGCAGATGCCCAAACTGAAAGGATAGGAAGTGCACATTTGACTTTATTACAAACTGAAGGAGCTGTTTATTAGACGCCAGTGAGTTGGGATGAAGAATTTAGAATTGTTAGTGCAGTTTATGTTCAATTTCAGAAGAAATAAATTTTAGAAACTGGACTTTTGCAGCCTGTGCAACTCAGCAGGGTCCTGTGCTGACACTCTTGTTTGTAAGGACTCTTTTTTCCTATTTGCTTCAGGTCTGTAAAAGAATCACAGCAGTCCAGATACGTTTAGTCACAGAATTTACATGTTCATAACAATCTTTAGCCAACAATCTTTGACATCCAGACTTCTGTGATAATTACTCATTACAATAGTATTGTAAATTGCAGGAGCCACAATTCTTTGTGTCTGCATATAAACCTGTAGTAGGGTTGTATTTGACAGAGTTCTTGGATTAAGTCATGTCCAACTGCGGATTTGAAGTAGAAGGTACTTTGTGGCCTTGCAAATAAATTCTGTGTATATCCTCACCTTAAGATAAGTAGAATAAAAGGGGGGCAGAAGTATGTCTGTGGGAGAAGTACAGTAGGAAGATTAGGATGTTAAGACAAAGGCAGTTGAGTAGAAGACTGAACAATTAAAGCCTTTAAGAAGAGGACAAGAAACTTGAAAGTCATCATATGCACTGCAGACAGGCATAGCACTGGAGATGGTAGAAAGTACAGAAATCCAGGAATGGTCAGGCTTTTAGCATCAGCATTGCAGATAGACTGCATTCCATTAACTGTAGTTTTACTCCTTTATAAATACAAATTGAACAAGAACATACATCTGATTAGCGAGGGATAATTTTACTGTTCAATATGAGAGTTTTGTTAATGTTACTAGGCAATGTTTAGAGCTGATGAAGGTGCATGCGATGCAATGTTTTTCCTGCATATGAATACAAGGTTCTTGGATTTGTTGTTGCTGCATTTCCAACATATCCACTTTAGAGAAGAAATCAGTAGACAGGTAATTAACACTAAGTATAACACTAATGTCAGGATTCTTTGCAAGGAATTCTTTGTTATGCTGCTCTGTAGCAGTGAAAGAAAAGGTAGTGCCCTGTTGTGGTCTTTGTTTTCCCTCTGTAGGATCTGTTATAATTGATTCCATTGTACCATCATTGCAATGTGTGGCTCACTTTCCCTGCTGCATAGCAGTAAGTAGGAGAGGATGAGATGACATTACTTGAAAAGAAGCATGTGAATATGGAGATCATTCCACTCTACTTTGTGCTTAAAGAATGGATTTACTCTGCCTGGAGAGAGCTTCTCTTATGGATTAGAGCCTTCTTTCCGAATAGATTCGTCAGACGTGGGATGTGGAGTGTTCCTTTCTTCATGTATAACTTCAGTAAGTTTCCACTAGTTACAGGAGTTTCTTAGCCTTACACCCTCATTCTGCAGAGATTCTGATGTGGCCTCATGATTGAGTAATTTCTGCCTGAGAGTGGGGCTGAAGCATTAATGCATATTCTTTGTAGGTGCTCAGGAATGGAGCTGGATTCAATTATATTGCCTGCAGGGAGCTTATGAAGGCTGCTTATAGGTCAGGTGAGTAATGCTGGGGGAAGCTTGGGAAAAATTAAATCTCCACTAAATCTGTTTGCAGAATAGTCCCTTCAGCCTGAGAGCACAGCCTTGCTGAACATCTTGGTGAGAGTGTTTGGCTACTGTAGGAGTGCAATGGAAATGAAACCATACATGCTCCACCCTCTGTGTCTCCCAGTGGCCTCTGGTCTGACATTTGCTTATGTACTACAGAAGCATGATGCTATTGATACCACTGTTGTTGAAAACTCTGTAGTTTAAAAATTATTGGCATTTTAGTCCTGTATTTGAGATATGCTAGTTCTAAACTGTTTGGAGCTGCAGGTGAGGTGTGCCGTTTCCTTCCTGAGCTCATTCTCCTTAGCTTTCCTTCTGTATGATGCCCTGCTTTAGCACATCATTCACTCCAAGAAAGGAAAGAGATAAATAACATGAGGCTAATGGCGTACTGTAGCAGGGTATCCCCTCCAGCAGATGCAAAGTAGCCAAAACATTATGGAGGATGAGTAATTTCTGTTCTTATTTTCAGCTTGGAAAAGTAATTCCAGATGTCATTATGTTGATCCTTCTTTGGTATATTGAGTGATTTGTTTTACTTAGGTATGTTTAATCTTACTTGATGGATGTTTGGGCTTGCAAATGGAGCACGGGTCGCTAGTTTATCTGACTCATGCCCTGAGCTAGTTTAGATTTAAGGCAAGTTAAGGTTGTGCTGTCCTTTATTATACTTCTATATTTATTGTAAATAAAGACTGACAGTTCTAAATTTAATGGTTTCACAGAGGTCTGAGTCAAAGAGCACATTCAGTATCCCAGCCTTTTTCCATGTCCTGTGCTCCATTAGCAGCAGGCTCACATTTTCCCAAGCCTGTCTTCTGGCACCTACATAGCTATAAAAACTTTTTTGTTGCCTTTGCTAGATTCAATTCCAGGTTGACTTCAGCTTTCCTAATCATGTCTCTGTGTTGGGTTGGCAAATTCTTATTGAGGCTCTCTGGAAACTGGCTGGATTGACTATGCTCTGCTGTATTTTTCCTACAGCAGATATTTGAGTGGTTGAAGTTCCTCATCAGGACCAGGTTTTGCTAATGTGAGGCTACTCTGAGCTAGTCTGTAGAGTGCATCATCCACCTGTTCTTTCTGATCACAGGGTAAAATAAATTCCTGTATGCAGAGCAGAAGTCAGCAGACAGTACTATTGTTTTTTAATTTATTTTTTTTTAGTGAAACAGGTACTCAGAATGCTTGAGTTTCCCCTTTTTTAGTCTATGATATGAACTGGAGTATGAAGAAAGGTAAAAAGTTCCAATTTTTAAAGGGTTACATTTTGTACTGGTGCTTTTGTTTGTGTGAGTTAGGTTTTCTTTGTCCCCGAGACTCTGGACACAAGTTGTCATAACAGTCTGTAATATATGCTTGTGTTTACCAGAGCAGTTAATGCTATGATGGCAAAACACTGGGTAGAACTTTTCTGCTTAATAGAAGAATATTGCCTGTGATTTAAATGGGATCACAGCTGCACAAGACATGCACAAATCTGTGTGGTGCTTCTGAATCTTCTCTCTGTAGTGTCATCAATCAGGGACAGCTTTTGGCCCAGGCAGCTGCAGAAGTGTTACCATGAGAGTTGCAGTGTCTGTATGGTTGCAGCAGACTGGGACACCTGCTTGAAACCTGAGCCTGCTGATTGACTTCACCTGTGCCAAATCTGCTTCAAGGCAAACACAGATAGGCCTCATCTCCTTACACTGAAGCACTTCTTGAAATTTAGCACTTGGCCTGTTGTTGAGCTTTTTGGTTGCAACTGTGATGCCTTCTGTTGTCAGAGATCTTAAGGTTTTTTGTCCACTCATTGGTTTAACAGTTACTTTGCTTTTAAACAACCTTCACCTACTTTCATGAGTTAAAATAGCTTATGCACTTAAGTAGATCACACTGTCTTACCTGAATGCAGCACTCTATTACATGTTGTTTATGATCTGATTGTGTGCTGAAGAAGCTGGTTTCAGATAATCAACACTTAGCTCTCTGTGAGGCTGCACAGAGCTGAACTTCACATTATTCATCTATAAAAGGAATGGCAGGGGCCCCGTGAACTCCTAAGCAGTTGTGAGGCTTGGCTTCATGGCTGTCGATTCTTACACAACTTGTTTTTACTTTAAACTCTTGGGTATAGCCTCACTAAATATCTCATTTTTAATAGCACCATTTCCCTTTCTTAAAAAAATTCAGGGAAGATAATTTTAAAGATAGAGGTGATCTTTTTCTTCTGTATTTTACTGCCTGATGAGTCTAGGGAGATTAAAATATGGTTCTTCTTTTGCAGAAAACATAAAACACTGAAACAAAATTAAGTAACTGGACTAATGTCAGTGGAAGTGAGAACTTAATTTGGTTGTTTTCTGCCTCTTTATGCACCTTTGGGGTTTTTGATTGAATATGTGTAATTGCAAACTGCTAGCACTGCTTTTTGATTTAGGACATCTCTCCTGTCTCCCAAATACTAACTGAAGAAAATGTTAAATACAGAAGGAAAAAAATGCAGCAGAACAAACAAAAAGTCAAATACATATTTGTAATGAGCACATGCACAGTCCAGTTTTTAAAGTAGGTCAAAGTTTAGCTGTGTAAATCCTAGCAGAATATCCTGTATAATGCAAACAGCCAGCTGTGCTTTCAGTACTCACACAATTAATCAAGCTTTACAGGCTTCTTGAGCGTGAGTGTGATGACACCAGTTCTATCCTGGGATCTGTTCAAACAATTCATGTATGTGAGCTCTTCTGTCAGGGAACTTTAGTGGCCAGTGACCCTGTCCCTAGCAGCGTTATTCCAAGCCTTTATGGGGCTCTTATAAAATCTTAGAGTGACCTTGTGACATGCTGCATCAGCTAAGTGCTTGTGCGTTCGCTCTTGTTTTATAAAAAAATATTGTGGGATTTCCTTAAACCTTGTGTGATTGCCGCATGGAGGAATTAATTTGTGCAATGCCAGTGCTGCTGTCTGACTTACAGTCAGAGATAATGTCTGATCAAGGAAGATGAAATTAATCACAAGGTTTGTAAAAAGAGTTGCCTATTCCCACTCTTATGGAAGCAGCAACATAAAAATTATATATTCTTGTGATTTCTTATCTTAGTGTAATAGTTAACTGTATAGTAAATTGTATCAGATTACATTGTTCATGTATTCTTCAACTTAAATAATACTAAAAGTAGCTGTGTGTTACTTGTGATGTTACATGCACTTGATTTTAGGATCAGAGTTCATGTCAAGGCTATTTATTGTTCAAGGCTATTAACTGAGCCTTCGCTTTTTCTGTTGGGGATTGTAGCAGAAATACAAACAGTAGAACTGAGGCAAAAACATAATTAGTGGATTTGTGATGGCTTCTCATCTGATTACTAACCACTCTTTCTGCCTTACTGGTAGCCTATGATGTCCAGCACAGTAACTGGAGCCATGAATATCTAAGCATCCTCCATATCTGTAGAAGAGTTTTCTTTAAAAGCTCCTGTTCACGCAGAGAAGAGCTTCCATACATATTTCCGAAGAGAAGCTCACTCTTTACACCTTAACCAAGTTTGAGTCGGGTTTCCGTGGCCTTGTAATCCTTTATTTGCTGATTTGCACATTCCCACCTTTCCCCCTATTCTTTATACTGTGGTATCAGTCAGTGGTGTGTTTCAGAGCAATCTGAATATTCCAAAGGAAAAGTGATAAAGTTTCAATGAAATCAGCATCCTGACATGATCACAGAACAGTTTCAAGTCCACCTTTGTGAGAGTCAGGGCATCACCACCTAGAGCAGAGAGAAGGCCCAGCCTCAGAATCCCAATTCATTAAACTGCTGTGGGGTTTTAGTTCAAATGTAATCTATGATGGTACACTGAGCAGATTTTATAGCTGTCCTCTGTCAAAAGAGGCAATTCTGTTATTCTTTTCTCATTTGATCCATCCCTTGATGTACTTCCTTGGTGTTTTCCGTTGTGCTGGCACTGATGTTTGTCCAGCTCTGAGTTGAGCTGCTTTGGGGGCTAAGGTAAAAGAAACTATTTGGTGCAACTTGCTAGATCACCATAGATGTTTTTTGTCAAATTTCAAGTTGACATAAATTTGGAAACTAAAGTGAGCATAAAATAATTTGGGACAAGTTTTTCCTGGTGCTTTCATAAGCAGGTGGGGGAAATAAGAGTGCCACACCAGGAGTATTCCAAAGGGATTGGGCTATAGAGCAGGAAACCTGTTGTTCTTTCTTTGTAGGATGACATAGATCTTAAAAGTAGGACTGTGAGGATGGAGGTGCACAGGGACACTTGCAGCCTTCCTTGGCCTCTGTACACAGAGCCACTTTGTTTGGAGCATGGTGCTCATAACACCAATGTTGTGGATTCAATCCCCATATGGGCCGTTCACTGAACAGTTGGACCTGGTGATTCTTCTGGGTCCTTCCCAACTCAGAATATTCTGTGAAAGTGTCACTGACATTGAAATCTGTCCTGCTAGTAATGTGTGAGAAGAAATCACTGCATAGTTGCCCACTGGATCCAAAGTAGCCTTGCTTCAAAAAGACAAACATCACTGAGTGGTCTTCAATTGCGAAACTGTCTATCCACATATTACCAGAACACTAATCAAAGTACTCACCTTCACAACTTGTAACAATACCAAAATATGTAGCAACAAAGTTATCCAGCTGACCTTACTGTGGTGTAGTCAAGTCTGATTTCTGCAAAGGTGTTGGATGCAAGACAAAGTGAATGGGTGTCCTCATTGCTTTGCAGCCTCATCAGTCCTACAGCTTCAAACACATGTGCAGCAAGCAGACAGTGCTGGGCAGATAAACCCAAACCAAACTGAAAGACTTGTGCCCGTGGAAAAGTTCTGAGTGAGAAATAGAAGAAGTGTGGAAATACAAGTTGGTATACAGAATTAAGAGTCTGCATGCACACTACTATACAAAGAAATACTTAATGATGAAGGAACTCCAGTGTATTTTCTGAGTTACTCACTTCTGAGGCTTGCTGAAGTTGATTTAAGACTAGAAGAAGTTTGGAAGTTTGAATGCTGCCTTATTGATCTCTGAACTCAAATCAGAAAGTCTAATCTAGACTTAATAGATGGTTTTTATTTTTTGTTTAGTTACTTAACACTCTTAAGTAATAGGAAGTATGCACAGTTGTGAAGTTCTTAAATTAATTTTGTGGATACTTGGTGCAATGATACTTGCATGCAATTTAAAGCCAGAAAGTGTATATTAGAGAAGGAGAAAAAAACTGCTTTGTAAATAACAGTTTTTATTTAAAATATCAGTCTTACCTAAAACAGTGTTGGTTTTTGTGGTGCACAGTACAATAGCATATTGAGGACAGTGTGATTTGGTTGGCAAAAGTGAGAAGATAGTTTTTGTCAAATACATGAATAAACAAAGGCCGTATCTGTCATGTCAGTTAGTACAGTCTCTCCAGACAGTCTCAAGAGTGGTTCTGGCTCATATCTGATTGACACCAGTTATCTTTCCCCAAGACTAGTAAAACCAAAATCTCCTATTTTCTGTGCTTTGCAAGTTTCATTAGGAAGCTTGGGTTTTAGCTCACTTGGAGCTACTTAAACATGGACAGTCATGTTCAGGCTTTTCAAATTTTAAAATGGCACTAAAAGACAAATGCAAGCCATCCATGTTCAGATATGAAGATGCCAAGTCATAAATTATGATACTGAGTAAATCATCTTCCTGAAATAGCCCTTTATATTTCCATGCAATTGGCTTTTCATTTAGAGTTTTGCCTTTCCTGGACTGACATTTATGCTGTGCCCCCAAGGTCATCAGATGGGGGCTCTTTGGCTGTAGTGGAGCAGAAAACCAAAGCAGAGGAGGCATATATAACCGCTGTATTTACTTTAGCAGCACAATCTCCCATCTTGTTATATGTCAAAGTGAATAACGGTAGAAAATCATTGTCGTAAAATCAGTACTTTCCCTTGCCTGATGTAGATACAGTTGTTCTTTATTTCTGTTTTTTTTACCCTCTCTGTGGACGTCAAGTTATGGGAAGGGCTGTGGGAAATATTTTCTTAAAGAATGATTTGTGTGACTGGACAAATACAGGCTTAAATGGATATGTGTGTTTGCCCTAAAGGTTGATCATCGAGGGTCTGATACAAGGATTGAGTGGATAATGCCAGCTTATACTTGGTTTGTCCTTTGTATGAAACTGCTGGTTGATGTGGACTTCCCCTTTCTTTCCCACCCTCCCCCCACTTTTTCCAGAGTGACAGTAATTGAGATCTACTGCTAGTCATAAAAACAGCTTCACTGATGATGATTTGTCTTGCATTGGGTTAAGTTTGGTCCTTCTGCATAACTGATTAAACACTTTTCACATGCAAGCTTCTTGTTTCAGCCTTTAAAAGACCCCCACAAAACTAGCTTCACACAGGCAGAATGTGCTTCAAAATTGTGTTTTTAATAATCATGATGTGGTTTGTTGTGTTGCTTTGTTGCTTATATGCTATGCTTCTACTTACAGTGCAAAGAACTTGCACAGGAAGAGGGAATAAAAGCTAAATTTTATAACTCCTCATTTGAGATTTTTGGAGGCTATGTTCAGCACAGAGGTGTAAAGTACAGCTTGCAGTGAATATCTGGCGGTGTATTTGCATCTAAACCTGTGGCTAACTGAAATGAAGGTGTTTTTTTGAGAGTCAGAAAGCAAATTGTGCATAAATCTTACTTCTGAGTCTTTGATGCTGAAAATCTGTATGCACTTTAACTTCAGGCTAGTTCCTTTGAAGGTAACAGACATGCTTGCAAAAATGACTTTAAACATGCTTGTAGATACTTGCTTGATTAGCACCTATAATACATAATATATTATTCAGCTTGTTTTTAGCCTTAAATTTTTTTAATGACAGTTATGTTGTTCACATAGAAAAAAAAAGGTTTCCAATACCTATAATTAATTCATTTAGAAAGATTTTTAATGAAACAGAAATACTTTTAAAACCAGACAAGAAAAATTATAATTCAAATACAAGAATATATTCAGGATGATTAACACGGCTGATTCAACACTACTATTACAAAAATTAGGTTTCTTTTCCTTATTTAAAATTCCAAATAGAGGTATGCCATATGTCTATGAAGCAATAATTTACTGAAGTCTTAAGAAGAGCAAAGCCCCTTCATCACTTTTAATTCTCTGTGGACTACAAAAAACGTGTTCTAATGTGCATCTTCAACTACAAATAGTGTTGGTACCTTCAGAGGTCTCTCACAAATTCAGAGGCATTTCTAGAAGTTGTGTTATCATGTTAGGATTGCCTTTGTTGGGCCAGCTGTCCAGCAGCAATGAGGCACTTCAGTTTTCCCAATTTAAGTGCATATTACAAAGCTACACAGAGATGGGTATTGACACACTGGAATGAGGCAGTCCGATTCCCAAATCAGGACTGGGATTTAGGAGAGAAAGCAGTTGCTTCTGCGGAGCTCTCTGCAGTATCTCTGCTGCTGTACAGCATTCTACAGCTACTGACAGTAGCATTCCTAGCCAGGCCATTAGGAAGCTTTTCTAATTGCAGGAAGAAAACTTCATTGTTCTTGAAAGGGATTATTCCCCAGAGTGCATAACTCCTTTTGTCCCTCCAATCCCTTCACAAGTTTGCAGATTCATCAGGGTTTAAGATGAGGTGTTTAAGTGCCACTTAGTGGCTGTCCAGAGGAAATGTAAGATATTGCGATTGCTATGACAGTTTTCACCTCTTCTGCTTTCCACCAGCAGGAGAATTGTTCACCTTATTGTGGAGATACTGAAGGCTTAATCTAAAACTGGTTGAAATCAGTTGAAAGATGCTAGTGGGTTGTCAATTAGAAAGTTTCAGTACTGTAATTTCCATTTTACTTTTTTCCCCAGATTGTCCAACTGGAGTTCTGTTTGGGTTCTCCTAGTGGGTTTTTTGGGTTTATTTGTTTTTCGTTGGGGTGTTTTTTCGATATTTTTGCAATGCCTCTAAAAGTATCGGAATGAGTTTGTATTTTACAATATAACAAGAAGCAGCACTATGTAAAGTCTGTAGAACAGAAAAATACTGCTGTTTCTGGAGTTTATTCTTGTGTGTTAAATTTCATAAAACATGACGTGCTTAACATTGGTTAGTGTTTGACATCAGCCACTGTTATAAGGTGTTTCAACTCCCCTCAGCAGAATATCTGATAGATTTGAAAACATTAGCTCTCAGTCATATTAGGAGCTTGCTATAATAAGTTTTTATGCGTGTAAGGGCAAAATATCTTCTAGAAACTTGCAGGACTTCTGGATATTCTTTACATGTATGTTATTAACTGCGTACTGAACCAGATACATCCTTAAGACACATAAGGATGTAGTAGCAACTCGATCTGTGATTTAAGTGGGGGCAATTCTCAAGTGAATAGCTTTTATATCTCAGAGTGCATATATGCAGGCTGTATGCAGGCTTTCTCTTTACTGGAAAGAGATTTTCAATGGGGTTTCTGCAGGGAGTTCATGTACTGCAGAAGGCATGCTTCAAGTTGTCCTTTAAAATGGAGTTGTCTTTTTTTTCCTTCTCTTTCAGTTTTTGTGTTTAATAGACTATCCATATGCGTGCTAGATTTGGAAGAGTCAGAAGAGTTCCCAGGAACCTCAAACAAACAAAACAGATTTCTGATTACATTTCTTGTTAAAGTTACAGAACAAAAACTCTCAAGGTCTCAAGATAAACCCCTTTGCACGTGTTGAGACAATGTACTTCCAACAAGCCATATAAAACCTAGATATGTGACAAATTTTCCTTAGCCGGATAACCCTCAGTGACATGACTTTAAGTACACACGTTTGCACAGGCATGTCAGCCTGTTCTGGAAGTCTTGATGCCAGCTTGAATCATCAGCTGAATTAGACTTACGGGTTTTAACTGGAGTTGTGAGTAAAATCAAAGCACTTGTATGGGGATGAGATTGTGCATGTACAGTGAGAGAAAGTGTCCCTAAACCAGGACAGAAAGTAATACTTGATTCTTATTATGTTCTTGTTGTTTGACTGTATATTACAGCTTTTTGCATGCTAAGAGAAAAAGCTGGGAAAATTGATTAAAACTGGCCTGCATTCTACCCATAAATTATGATTGAAAGCAATGGGACACTTGAGAATTTGTTATACGCTGGATGAAATGTCCTGTTTAATATCTTTATCAATGATCTGGACAAGGGGATTGAGGGCACCCTCAGTAAATTCATAGATGACAACAAATTGAGCAGGAATGTTGATCTGCTGAAGGGCGCAAAGGTTCTACAGTGGGATCTGGACAGGCTGGATAAATAGGCCAAGGCCAGTTGCAAGAGGTTCGACGTGGCAAAGTGCTGAATCCTACACCTGGGTCACAACAACCCCAGGTAGTGCTATGGACTGGGGGCAGAGTGGCTGGAATGTGGCCACAGCTGGCTGAGCGTGAGCCAGGATGTGCCCAGATGGCCAGGAAGGCCAATGGCATCCTGGCCTGGATCAGAAATAGTGCAGCCAGCAGCACCAGGACGCGGCAGTGGTGAGGCCACACCCTGAGTCCTGTGTCCAGTTCTGGGCCCCTCACAACTGGAAGGACATTGAGGGGCTGGGCCAGAGAACGGCAACAGAGCTGGTGAAAGGCCTGGAGCACGAAGCTTATGAAGAGCAACTGAGGGAGCTGGGATTGGCCTGGAGAAGGCTCAGGGGAGACTGGATCGCTCTTTGTCACGATCTTAAAGGAGGTTGTAATGAGGTGGGGATTGTCCACTTTCCCCAGGTAACAAGTGACAGGAGGAGAGGAAGTGGCTTCAGTTGCACCAGGCAAAGTTTAAATTGGATATTAGGAAAAAAATCCTCAGTAACTGGGTTCTCAGGTATTGGATGAGGCTGCTCAGGGAAGTAGTAAAATCACCATCCCTGGAAACATTCAAAAATGTGTGCATGTGACACTTGAGGACATGGTTTAGTGGTGAATATGGCAGTGCTGGGTTGGTGTTTGGACTAGATCTTACAAGTCTTTTCCAACCTAAATTGATTCTATGATTCTAAAAGACCTGCTCAGATGACTTCTGAGGTTCACTTATCCATTTGAGTCTTTGCACCTGTAAACACATTCAAATACATGAGTTTAGACTTGCAAATTATTCAAATATGTGAGTTCAGACTTGTAAGTTGTAGTGGTATCTGAATTTATCAGATCACTTCAGTGAAGACTTCAGCTGTCTAGCCCATCCATCCAGCTCTGTGTAGTTTTCTGCTGGAATGCCAGAGTTCTCTATTGGTACTAAGACTATTCAGAAAGGAGGAAATGGCAAAACTGACCCATGATTAGTTATGTATTTAGTGTACTGCATGTCAACTACTATTTTAGACTTTATTCCTGAAAATACGTACACATTTCCAAATTTTGTGAGTCTTACATGAAACGATGCCGCTATCTCCCCTTCTTGGTGATAAGATGGTTAACAGAACCTGTGGTGAGGGTCTGTGTTTGGCCTGCGTGGATCCGTGGTTTTTGGATGGCTGACTCAGCACGCAGAGGCTTCCATTGTTCTGGCAGAGGGGCGGAAGCGCAGTCAGCACATGTGGGTGAAATGTGCAGCGGTGACTTACAGTAGTATATCCTGAGCCCTTTGAAGCAATGTAGCTTTATGAAAACCACAAAAGAGCCGCAAGGACAAATCCTGCTGCTGTATTTTAAAAGCCTCTCTATTGTGTGTTATATTTAACAAATGTTTTCCAGTGTGTTTTTTAGGAGTTAAAACAGAATTGTCTCAAAGTAACAAAATGTGAAATGTGGTTTGTAATGAAACCTGGAACTGTAAATTTCTGAATGGAAAGCCAACTGAATCTTGAGGAAAGTGGTTTTTCACATTGGTAAACACAGTGTTTGAATCTTAGTTTGAAAGATGGTTTATTGCCATTTTGTGGCTTTCACTGTAATTGAAAGACAGTATGATTTCATCAAAAATACAAAAGCAAAAGAGTCCACATCACTGGTAGAGATACACTCGATGGGTTAATAATCCTGCAGAAGAGGGTAAAAAGGGAAGAGATTAGAAACAGTAAGTTAAAAATGTGTGCAAGGGAACATTGCTGATAAGGTTTTCCACTTTCAAGACAGCTGAGAAGGAATATAATCAACAGCACGACATAGCAAAATAAAAATCCCAGATAATTTAATAAAAGGGCAGGTTTATATGCTCCATTCAAAATTACTGTACATGCAAATTATTATGTTAGTAGGTTCCAGTGTTATTCTCAATTTCACATTACACTGGAAATATCTAGGGAAGGACTGTGCTACAGCTCGTAATCAAATAGAAGGCTGGTGATGAGAAGTGGTGTAGAGCAAGGGCTGGGCAGGCAGCTGAGTGCACTTCTTAATCGACTGCAAGGGGCTGCAGTAGTTCTCAGCTGGCTGCTACACTTCTACCACCAGGGTTTTGTCCAAGAGCACCCGAGCAGGGAGGCTTACAGTATGAGGGCAACCTTACAGGCATTAAAATTTCTTCAGCTTGATTCTGGAAAAGAACAGGACAATGTGGTATTTATTTCCTCTTGTTGTTATCTATGCTTAAGATGCATAAGGATATAGTAGCAACTTGGTCTGTGATTTTAGTGGGGGCAATTCTCAAATAAATAGCTTTTACACTCAGCTGTTCGTCATACGTAAACTGCAATATAGCTCCATTGACTGTAGCTAAGTTCTGGACCCTACACCTACTGAAGGATTAACCTGAACTGATAGTTCTTATTGTTAAGCAATTCTCAGGAAAACCAAGAAATATTTGGTTTGGGGGTAGAATAGTTAATGTTTTATTTTAACTGTTGGAGTTTTTTCAGTTTACTGAAATGGGAATTGCTTTAGAATATGTGAACTACAATATAAGCCCATTAGAATCTGTGTACTGTCTATGGGGATTGTGGCTGAATTAAATAATGAGAAATCAATGCTGTTAGAAATAGATTTATTAAGTTATTAAGTAAATTGTGGAGAACTGAGAAGACTGGCTACTTTTCATGGCTTTCCATACTATGGAACTCAATATACTTCCCTAGTCTCCTACTGTTGCAGCTGAGGTATACCAAATAATATGCCTAAGGCAGTGGGACTGTTTTTGTATCTATAATTAATTATGTGAACAAAGAGCTAGGCTATATCTCTGTAAAATTATGCATACATTATTGCTTATTTTATTTTACCCATTACTAGAGTGCTTTAGTAGGCTACAGTAAATATGGGCTAACTAAACTAACATGAAGTCCCAGGTAATGGAAATAGACATTCATAATATATAGGTCTCCCATAGCATATGGGGAATTGATAAAATTATAATTATGTTTTGATTTTAACTAGTCAAATGAGAGGTGTCATGTTCTGTTCATAGGTTTTCCTTTATACTTTCTAGACATTTTTAACTTATCTGTTATTGGAAATAGAAGTGCTTAGTACTTTGGGGGATTTTTTCCACTGCAAGGTAATGTGTCTTTACAAAGGAAATGAGACCTATCTTCAAATGAATTGTCTTTTTTCCCATTTGACTTGAGTTAATAATACAAACTTCAAGATCAACTTTTAACTAATTGCATTTTGAATTTTTTTTTAAATTTTAAGAGGTTTTTTTATTCTCCTGAGATATGTGAGTGCTTGTCACAAGGAAGCAGCAGGAAGCTAATGGAAAAAAGTGTGAAGTCCTTTCAGGGCCATGTGTCTAGTGCCAGGGGACATTAATGGCAATTTGATTTTCACATGTTTTCCATCCCAGTGCCGAGAGATTTTTAAAATAAGCAGTATTGCACAGTTAATATTTTATAGTTTATCCAGTTGTGTCAGGGTGTGTGTGGAGGTATATGTCATCCTTGTGGCATCTGCTGCTCTCTCCCCAGAGCCACCTCAGTATTCTGGAGAGCTCAGATAAGTTATTCCTCAGCTTGGTGACACTGAGAAGACTAAAAGCTACTGCTCTACAAGGAGGAAAACCAGAAGGTTTCTGGCTGTTACAGCCAAGACTTAGCTGGTGATCTCAAAGGCTTGATGTGTGTGTTTGTCATTGCACACTGGGAGCGGCCCCATTTATTTTGAGCTCTGTGATTTGGTTCTGCAGTTTCCTAGTCTGCTCTGCCTGTTTTCTGCTCTTCCTGCTCATTTTGCAGCTTCCAGAAAACCCTCATTACTAAACAGAATAAATGCATGGAACCTCTGATGTCTCTTTGTGGTAATTCCCTGCTGTGCACTGAGTTTCCTCTGTTGCTCATTTACCACATCGGTCTTGTGGCTTTTCTGCATCCAACTATTCAGATCAAAGTGATCTCCTCACAAGGTATCTTTGTAAGTCTTGCTTGGACTTATCTGTAGATTCAGGTTGTGTTTTTTTCATTCATTTATAGAGATGTGATCATTTGATTACAATTAGGTCACTCAGCAGTGCACATTTCACCTTGGTCAAATGCAGACATATGATTATGCTAGAGTGGAATTAGTCACAACCCATGGCAAAGTCCTTGACAGCTTTAAGCTTTATTTTGCTGTCTGTGGGAAGACAAAAAATACGTAATCCAGCACAAAGCTTGCCAATCCAGTTTGCTCATCAATATTTTTGGAAGTGTTTGAAGTGGCACAGTGATTTCAGTTCAGATGTGCTCTTTGCATCAGATGACTCTAATGTTTATGAACGGGCACCAATGGACCCTAAAGCTAGATTGCGTTACTGTTAAGCTGATTATGTATAGCCTTGGTTACCTTTACAGGATGATGGGTTCTACATGCTGTGAGTAGTATTTTCTCCAGTCCCTGTTTGACTAAGGATTTCGCCAAAACCCTTCCACTCTGAACTTTCTGGAGCAAATACTAAGAAATTATCCATTCCATTCAAGGTAACTGACTGATCATCCCAGCATTTGCTATCACCCATAACTGCCTTCTAACAGGGCATTAGAAAAGCACAAACCGTTTTGTCTAGATACAGTTTTTCAAATGAAAAAAAGAATGCCTAAATACTTTCTGGTGCAAAACAGACCTATGGGGAAGAATCTGAAGGTCATGGTAACCAATCAAGAAAGTTGCTTCAACCTTATGAGAGGTTTTGTCCTCTAATGACCTCACTCCAGTTGATGTAACCCTGCCTCTAGGATATTACTTGCCCAAGGAAGACTTCAATTCCACTGTCTGCTGAGTGAGTAACATGGCCCGTGTGCTCTTACGCTTCTCTCCTACAGGTGTAGAATCACCTTTCCCTTCACAGATCTTGCTTTCCCTCGGTCCTCTTGCTGAGGTGCAATTGAACCTCAGCACATGGTAACCCTCTTACGCTCTGACACTGCCGGACAGAGAAGGGATAGTGGTGGTAGGGAAGAGGACAGATAGCCCATCACCAACACGACTTTTCATTCCTGGGTGAGAAATCGTAATATCACTTGAATCAAAGCATTTTAGCAATTACAAGTTTTGTGGTGGAAAAGACAATTATATGTAAGCTAAACCTACAGGAGAGGTTGGAAAGGACTCTGATGCTGAATCAGTGCCCAGCAGTCTGGTGAAGAACTGTTCTCTTCTGTCGGCCACATGGGCAGTGAATTGCAAGTTATCTCTGGGCACTGGCCCAATGTCAGCATTTTTCATATTTGCTACTGGTTAGCAAATAGCCAGAAATTTTCACTCGCAGTACTAAGAAGATTATCCAAATCTGTGTAATTTCTGTTTCCACTGAGTGTCTAGAAACCACCAAGAAAGTCATCCCAGGTGGATGATTGGATTTCATCTTTAGCATGGACAGTGGGCTCCTATGCACTTTAATTCAAAGAGACAGCCACTACTAGTCTGTCGTTAGGTGTTGGGTCTTGCTGTTGTCTTTCATCAGGAGGCTGGTGCAGATCTGGTTTGGTGACGTAATTTAGTTTTATGATTAATATTTTATTTTGTATTGAGAAAAAGTTTGCTTATAATTTAGCCAAAAGAAGTAACAAAGCTTACTCTTTTCTTCACCACGGTATCTATTCAGAAGCCACTGAGTCAGGCTTGATTGAGTCTTTGGATAGGATGAAATCCGGAGGATTAATTACTCTTTTCCGTTGATGGATTCAGATAAATAATTTTTTGCATCTTGCACTATGTGAAGGTGCCATAGAAGTCTAGTATTTCCTTAGATACCTTTGTTTTGATATGATTTACTACAGCTGCATCTAAGAACCAAAACAGTATTACATTTTTAATTCACATCACAAACAGTACTCTCACAGTAGTTATTTTCTTTCTCTTTTTTTCTCTGGTAAAGTAGAAACCATCACAACTGGAATTTTTGAGAAAGGATGAGACAATACTCAGGGAAATCCTAAAGAATGGTGAGAAATAAGTGATAAAGGATAAAAATTGTGGGTGTTTTTAAACAAAGACTAAATATTGGAAAGTGATAATTAATGGCAGGCATATTTTTTCTTGTATTTTTTTCACCTGAATTTATCAAGACCTTCTTGTGTACAGGAAGGAAGGAGATAAGTGAAAGTTGCAAGTGAATGTGGACAGAGGGGAAAATTCATGAGAAGAGTAACTGTCAAAATATTTTTAAGTACAATTCAGAAGAAAAATCTTTAAATGGGAAGAGGATCTGCTTTGAAATCACCACTAGTGGTAGCACAAGAGCAACATGAGAGGCCAGTTCTCAGGTACCACAGTTGTGGCTATATCCTTAATGCAAGTTCTTGTGAGACATCATTCAGTGATGATACACTGAAGACTCGCAAAAATATTTATGGCCATTAAACCTAGAGAAAATGAAATCAGAGGAAAATTAGTCAGGAATACTCCTCTTTTGAGTTGAAAGGTCAACTGCACCATCCTTTGTTCTTAATATTTCCTTATGTCTTCCTTACGTTCTTTTTATATATCTTTATTTCTCCAAAAGGCTTCATTAAATGGAGAAAACTTTGTTGGAGAAAAAATAACGGAGTATTTGTGTAAATTTATGTAGGACATCTGTAGAACAGAAAGATCACCTTTCTGGTGATGTAAGCTTTAAGTTGTGTCCTTGAAGTATTTTAATTGCTGCTACTTTAAAAACAGCCACAAATATCTTGCTAATACTTTCCATGATAACATGGAACAGCTTATAGGACTGAGGGATTTGTTTTGATTTTTAAGAGATCGTACACTGGGATAAGATGGTGTCAAGTGCTACTTACTATTTATGCAGTACAGATGTTATTCCCTGACCCTGAATTTTTCCATTTCCCCAAAATGGGTATGTAGTATTTTTGGAGAGACAGTTATCTACACAAGCCAAACTTAAAATACTAAAATACAGAGATTCTCTTTTTAGAAATTTGAACATCCTGAAAAATAAATGTGGTTATTGTTCCCATTATGTTACTAAATGCATCTTTTTGGAAGATAAGCAACACAGTGACCTTTTCATTTACACTGAAGAGTTTAATGCATTACTAAACGTTTTTATAGCTGAACACTTAAGCCTCACTTCCAGCTGTTTTCCAAATGCCAGTGTGCCCACTTCTCCTTCCTTCAAGGCCAGCATCTATCATCTTTTTTTAACAGATGAACTAAAACAGAGTTACACAGTTACACAGCATGCCTGAAAAGTCATGTTAACAGGACAAGCTGGAATTCATTCATTGTTACTCTGTCTCCTAATTCAGTATCTTCACCACAAGACCACTCTTCTTCTGAATCCTGTAGAAGCAAGTAGAAGTTTTCAGAGTGCATTTAAAATACAAATGTCAGTGTAACAACTACATGCAACAAGTTTCAAAGTTAAGTAGTGTGAAGTGGCACACTGGAGATGGCTGTTTGAGCCAGTTGCGGGCAGGGTGAGAAGCCAGGTATCCTGACTGACATCAGTGTTTAAAGTGGACTCGGGGGCAGGTGTGTGTATTGTTAGTTTAAATTTGTGTAAAGATGTCAGTCAGGAAGTGGGAGCTGGAAAAACTCCCAAGCTGGCAGGATCTCCTCAGAGAAAGGGGAAGAAATAATTATTTAGAAGTAGTATGGTTCACACTCAGCATTAGAGAAATGAGACTCTTGAGACTCTCATGCTACCATCAAATATAGTGGTTGTACTGTACAACTATAAGCAGCACATAATGAGGAACATTCTGCTTTGCTCGTGCCCTCAGTTACTTTATGAAATAAAAGCAGACCTGGTTCTATACTTCAGATGGTAATATTTCTAGAGTTCTTGTCAGGTTCTGAGATTAAGGCCCTGAGAACAGATGTTATTTTTTCATGTATTTGCTCTGTAAATCATGAACAGTAGCAGCAGTGAAAATTTCTCCCTCTATCATGCCAGTAAGCCTTCAGAGACTTCTACCAGAATGGATATCAGTAATATTTAGTGACTTGTTGGGCTTATGCCTAAGAACATATGTACAATCAAAAGGTCCATGGCCACTATCATAATGACATGACAGAGAAAGCCATTGGCCATCCTTATGAATTATCTCTAATCTGTAGAACTATTAGAAAATGGAACTCTATTCTCATTTTATGAAGATCCGAAATGTATTTCTTAAGGTTTTCATTTCAGAAGGTACAGCCTGAGAAGAATCACTTTCGTGTTGCCCCCTCATCTGTCTGTGGCCCCTTACAGGCATACAGCAGCGCTCAGGCACTCACCAGCACCATGTTAGGAGGTGGTAGAGCTCTCTGGCAGCTCACTCCCTTGTTTGCTTTGCATGAACCAAACCCAGGGCTGCAGGGTCATGCAGTCTGGGGCAGGCACCAAAACTACCCCTTTTCTGCCTCAGTGAGCTGTGAGATTGGGTCTGCTTCTTCCCAGCCCATGTGCATAGATGTCACTCTTTCCCTCCTCTTTTCATTTATTAACTCAAACAACTGGAGCAGCGTCAGCTCTAACCTGGAGATCATTCCATTGGCTGTAAGTGTGCAAGTGCAAGCATGTGCAGGGCACTCTCACAGTGGAGTAGCAGTCTCAGTGAGTGCCTTTTGGGCAAAAAGAAGAGCTGAATTTGGCACTTCATCATCTAACTTTGACCAGTTGAATTTTATTGAGAAGTGCATAGCAGACCCCTATGCTTTTCTGTTATGATTGTACAAATCTAGTTCTTCATGTTGTTTCTGAGGTGGTGGAAAATAAAGGGCTTTTTGTTTTGAGCCTAGTGGATTATTTCCTGTGAGTTCAGAGCCTTTTTTCCTTTCCTAGTTCAGTGCCCTTCCTCCAAACTCAGGAAAATTAGTTGTTTCAGGCAGCCCTACAGCCATTGAGTAGGGGAGGGTCACAGCCAGCTCAGCCGGAGCAACGACAGGAATGAGCATTCCTGGCTGAGTGGCAAGTAACATCCCTGGACCTGCCGGAAACATGTACACTACTGTCTGGCCTTCCATGACACTCTGATTTCTGGAAGTTGAGCTGCTAGCGTGTGATGTCAAATGCCATTAGCTAACACGAATGGCAAGACAGACTGGAAGTGTAACATTTCACAGTGGTTTCAAACAGATGATTTTTCGCTCGATCCTTTAATGTTAGGAATGGCTTCGGTGCCGGGATGTTCCCAGAAAGTTTTAGTTACGAATCCCGTCGTCAGCGCTGAGTTACGTGGCCGGCCAGCGCGAGGCGGCGGCCGGCGGTTGTCTGCGTTGCCGGGCGCGCTGCCGGAGGGCGAGCCCGCTCCCTTCCCGAGCCCGCTCCCCTCCCGCCCGCCGGGATCGGGCGGCCGCAGCCCGGGCGCGGGGAGCCCCGCCGGAGGCGGAGCGCGGCGGGGGCGGGACG
>VWZV01002314.1:7011-17572 GCA_013397155.1 Irena cyanogastra
CGGGAAAACTTGGACAAAGGGGCTCAGGGAAGGATCCACTCTGGGAAGGGCAGGGGGTACACAGGGGCAAACCATTTTATAACTAATTAACATAGAAATGCCTTAATAAAAAATAGAACAATCAAATAAACTCGAAAACAGAACACTACACTCTTCTTCTGGTCTTCTTGATGGTGAAGGTCGCCCTGAAAAGCATAGAATCCAGTGGGTTGATATACACTTAGTCCAGGTGGCAATGTCCAGGTATGTCCCCTGGAGAGGGAGGCAGTCTCTTGCAGGAAACTCTGGATTTGTTGCATCATGTGCAATCCTGTGCATCCTTTGATGGATTATGACAGCCTCTCAGCTGCCTCTCACATGAATGTCCCGTGGATGTGGCCTTTGGGATTGGGGGTTCCACAGCTGGGCCAGTTTGTGTAAGGGAGGATGTGTGTTCACTGCCTCTGACCAGAGGCCATGGCACACACCTGAAACCTCCTCTCCCCTGCCTCTTTTCGGGGGGGAGCCTGTATAAACCTGGCTTCTATGGGCTGTGGTCTCCCCCACCTGAAACCCAGCCAGAGGTGACTCAGCACGGCTGCTGGGTTTGACTCTCATTCTTTTCCTTGCTTACTTGTCTTTTTCTCCCTGGGTCTGAGATGATTGAAGAATGGGTTTCTAATCAGCAGTTTGACTTTCAGTCTAACGTCCCAGTCAGACATCTTTTAGGCAGAGGTGGGCTTCTTCATACAGTTTTGCTATAATAGGTAAAACTTGATATCAGTCTTTGAGGCATGAACTATTTCAGTCTCTGACACCTTCTCAGACATTTTACACAAAGTTACAATAGTGTTAGCTTCCTTATCACCTTTCACAATATTAATTTGCATTCCCAAAATAGCCATCAAATCCCTTCCCTGTAAATTATAATCACGATGAGGAGCAAACAGAATTTCATGCATTTCAAACTTATCCCCCACATCTACCGACAGTGGATGAATAAAATGTACTGGCTCATCTTTCCCAATTACCCCCTGAATAATCAAAGAACTTCTTGACAGTTTCCCTCCTTCGGCTCCCATGTCTATCAGGAAACACACTTCCTCTCGGTCCAGGCCCACCCTGCATGCAATCAAAGGCATCAGTGTGGTGAATCCCTGGTATAATGGGAGCCCCTGACACCCCTAACAATCCATTTCCATCCATCAATGGATTTCCTCCTCCTGAGCGTCCACCTGTCTCTGCTTGCAGTGTCCTTCTGCCCTGCAGATGGCACACAGATTCCTTTCCAATCACTGCTTCGGTCAGCTCTCCCCTGCCAAGAAGGGCATGCCTCTGCCAGATCCTTGTGGCCGACCCCATCGCCTCGGTCGTGGGGGTCCCCTTGAACCCCTCAGTTTATCCCTCAGGGGCTGTAGAAACTCTGCCATTGCCTTTGCCTTCACCTCCGCCTTTTCCTCATCCGTTCTTACGTACACCTGCTGTGACTTTCTAACCAACTCCTCCAGGGGCTTATTCTGCCATTCCTCATTTTTCTGTATTCTTTTCCTTGTATCAGGCCAGGATTTACTAACAAATTGTAACTTCAACAATGTGTCAATGGCTGGTCCCTCAGGATCCAGACCCCTTGCTTCCGCAAGGCATCTCTAGTCCTTTCTAGCCAATGAGAAGGACTTTTCTTGTTCTAAGGACATGGCCTTAGCTACATTGTTAGTTCTGGGAACCGCCAATTTGATTGCTCTAATTAAATAGACACTGAAATCTCAAAGGCAGGCCAGACTGGCCTGATTATTTGGGTCTCACTGAGGATCCACCTGGGGGATTGCATCATCCACAGTAGGTGCATTGTGTCCAGCACTCCCCCTGCCCCTGCCTTGTGAGTGTTCATCCTCCCACAGCTGCCAAGCTTTCTGCAAAATCATTCATTTCTCCAGTGACCCAAACAAAATACCCAAAAGAAAATCCCAATCCTTCCATGTATAATCTGCATTTCCCAGATATTCCTCTATCTTTTCCCCTGCCTCTATGGGGTCATCCAAATATGGGAGTAATTCCTTTTTCAACCCTCTTAAACCCTGAGTAGTAAGCAGCACAATTCAAAACCCAAATTCCCCAGCCTGATCCCCCAAAGGAATCTAGAGTAGGGCCATCTGGTGAACCCTTACCTCTTGGGTCCTAAGGGCTCTTGATGTTTTATACTGGGTTCCCCCTCTAGTTCTAGAGGGGAATACAATATCCTGTACTCCTTCCCCTTTGCTCTCACTATCCTCAAGGGGGGCCGTAGGAACAGTGTTTCCCTGATTCCCCTGCTCTGGAAGTTGGGGATACAGGGAACCTGCAGCCAACCCTGGATCTGTATTTGTTCTATTCCTTTAAAGTGCCCGGAGGAACTACTGTGCTGCCTGATATCCATGAAGCACCCAAAATTTTACTTCTTTACTTGGCCCTTGACATTTTTCAGGTGGAATTTTGACTCCTGCTTCATGTAATGTTTCCCATACAGCTTCTGCTGCTTTCCCCACCTTTTTGGGGGAATCTCCTTCAGTTATAATGTCATCTATATATTTATACAGCTTCACATCTGGGGTGAGTGAGACTGTAACAATTCAGCAAGTGCAGCATGAGCAATTGTGGGTGAATGTTTATACTCCTGAGGGAGCTGGTTAGAGATATACTGTTGTGTTGGTTTTGCATGGCCTGGTTTTTGGTAGTGGGGAGGCCATGGAGGTGGCTTCTGTGAGAAGCTGCTAGAAGCTTCCACCATGTCCAGCAGAGCCAATCCCTGGTAGCTCTGAAGATAGACATGCTGCTGGCCAAAGCTGGGTCAATTAGCGAAGTTGGTAATGCCTCTGTGATAACATATTTAGGAAGAAAATCAAAACAAAATAGGGGCATATGCAGTTTTTTCTTCTAGTCAGAGAAGAGGAGGAGGTGAGAACATGTGACGGAAACAACACGGCGACACCAAGGTCAGTGGAAAAGGAGGGGAAGGAGGTGCTCCAGGCTCCAGAGCTGACATTCTTCTGCAGGCCATGGTGATGACCATGGTGAAGCAGGTTGTCCCCCTGCAGCCCATGAAGGTCCATGGGGGATACAGAGATCCAGCCGCAGCCCATGGGGGAGGTGCTCACGCTGGAGTGAGTGGATGCCTGGAGGTGGCTGTGGTCCACTGGAAGACCCAGTGGAGAGAGAGGGCCCTTGCTTCTAGACTGAAGCAGCCTGTCCTTGGAGGAATGCACCCTGTAGAAGAATGACCCACGCCGCAGCAGTTTTGGGAGAACTGTCTGCCCATGGGGGGAATTCACATTGCAGTAGTTTGAGCAGGACTGCTGCTCGTGAGATTGAACCCACGCTGGAGACGTTCATGGAGAACTGTCTCCCATGGGAGGGACCCCACAATCTCACAGGGGAAAGACTCCTCTCCCTGAGCAGTGGGAAAAAAACCTTTGGGTGATGAGCTGACCAAAACCCACGCACCCTGTCTCCCTGCACTGTTGGTGGGAAGGAGGGAGGGGTTGGGGGAAGAAAAGGTGTTTTCAAGGGATTATTTTACTTCTCATTATTCTCCTCTGACTCTGTTAGTAACAAATTCACTTTGTACCTCTAAGCTGAGCCTGTTTTGCCCTTGGAGTGTTTTCTCCTGGTCCTTATCTCAACTCATGAACCCTTTGTTAGTTTCTTTTTTCTTCTCTCCTCTGCCCAGCTGTGGCAGAGGAGGGTGAGCAAGCAGCTTTCGTGGGTGCCTGGTGTTTGGCTAGTGTCAAACCATGACAATGTTACGCCTTCCCATTTACAAGCAAATTTCTCTATATCCTCCTCCTGTAAGGGAACAACAAAAAATATCTTTTATATCAAGTTCTGCCATCCATGGGTGTATGGCTGGAAATCTGGCTGTACTCCAGGATATTCATCCTTCAAAAGCCCACAGCTCCTAGGAAAGCCTGTGTTTCCCTCTTGTTGGTTAGTGGGGATATGTGGTCCCCACAACCTTGGTCAAAAAGTGAGAAAACTAAGTTTTCCCAAGATCAGCTTGTGAGACTCTGAACGTCCGAGGCCAAACAATGATAGCTTCTAGTCTAAACAATCTGGAGGTGCTGTTCTTTCTTACTTTCTACCTTCTTGTTCTAAAATGTTGAGCTGGCCAGCCAACCAAGTAGAATGTATTGATTAATTGACCAATCTGATCCATCTGGATTGGAACAGTGTATAAAAGAAGAAGAACTTGTAGTAAAGTAGATTTCTGCAAACCCAGCCTTTTGAGTGAGTGTCTTTTGTTACAATAACAGTAACAGGGACACAGCAGTGATTTTGTTGATTACCTCCTTCGGAATCTGGCAACATCCATCTTGCCACTTGAATCCTAGAAATTGAATTTCTTGAGCAGGTCCCTTAACCTTACTTCATTTAATGGCAAAACCAGCTTTCAGGAGAATCTGAATAATCTTCTCTCCTTTCTCAAATACTTCCCCTGCTGTGTTCCCCCATACGATGATGTCATTGATGTACTGTAGATGTTCTGGAGCCTCACCCTTTTCCAGTACAGTCTGGATCAGTCCATGGCAGATGGTAGAACTGTGCTTCCACCCCTGGGGCAGTCAGTTCCAGGTGTACTGCACGCCCCTCCAGGTGAAGGTGAACTGAGGCCTGCACTCTGCTGCCAAAGGAAAGGAGAAAAAGGCATTGGCAATATTGATGGTAGCATACCACTATGCTGCCTTGGACTCCAGCTTGTACTGAAGCTCCAGCATGTCTGGCACAGCAGCACTCAGTGGTGGCATGACTTCATTCAGGCCATGGTAATCCACCATCAGTCTCCATTCTCCACTGGACTTGCACACTGGCCATATAGGGCTGTTAAAGGGTGAACGAACCTTGCTGAGCACTCCTTGGCCTTCCAGTTCACAAATCATCTCATGGATGGGAATCACAGATTCTGTCGGTGCGATATTGCTGACAGTGCCCACTGTTGCTGTGGCAATTTGTACCTGTTTTTCTTCAACCCTCAGCAGTCCCACAGCAGAGGGGTCGTCTGAGAGACCAGGCAGGGTATTCAGTTGTCTGATTTCCTCTGTCTCCACAGCAGCTATCCCAAAAGCCCAGTGGTGTCCTTTTGGGTCTTTGAAATATCCACTCCTGAGAGTCTATGCAGTGGATGCATGGGGCCTCTGGACCAGTCATGATGGGGTGTTTCTGCCACTTGTTCCCAGTCAAGCTCACTTGAGCTTCCAGTACAGTCAGCTGCTGGGATCCCCCTGTCACCCCAGAAATAGAAATGGATTTCACTCCCACATACCTTGATGGCATCAGGGTACATTGGGCACCGGTGTCAACCAAAGCTGTATATCTTTGTTGGTCAGACATGCCAGGCCATCAGGTCCACACAGTCCAATAGATCCGATTGTCCCTGTAGCAATTGAAAAGAACAGACTACCATTTTGTCATCTAGCAGGATCATTTTTATTAAACACACTTGAGTATTTATATGTTTCTTCTGTGTACAAGTTTTAGGATCAACTACACAGCCAGCCAGTAGGAAAGAGAAAGCAACCACACAAAAACAAGAGTAGAGCCAATGTTTCTAGCTAACAGTCATCCATCCCACACACATTCACAGCCCAGTTTTCTGAGTTGTACATCAAAGCATTTCACATAGGTATTTATGGCTGGAGTTGATCCTTTGGTATGCACTTTCCCATGGGAAAAGGGCTGTTAATCAAGGTCAGGATGGCCCAAGCAGGCCGCTGCTTCTACATCTCCCCTTCTTTGTTTAAGGAGGAATTGATCACAAAGGCAGATGCGAAAGGCCTCTCTCTCTCTGGGGCCCCCCTGTGTGGGGAAACCCCCTGCAAAGGGTCTATGCTAGAATTGAGAGACGAATGGGATCTTTTTTCGGTCTTCAGGTTGCTGTTTATTTCTTATCTTATCAAAACTTCTCCACATCGCCTGCACCAGGCTTAGCGTGGTGAAGAGTACAGCGAAAAAGGTCACAAGATGTACAGTTACAAGGTCTTTTAAAGCCATCCTGTCCAACCAACTCTAAAAACATACTTTATTTCTACTTCTCTGCCAATAACTAACTAACTTTCTGACACGTAACATCTACATCGTGACTTCTCCAAACCAATCACCCAGTGCCACTAATACTACAGAAAATGGAATAGAAGAAGAAGAAGGAGAAGGCAGGGCAACGCCCAAAATTCTCCATTTTGCCCCCCATCCACCCCCATACTAAAAACCTAAAAGGCTAAATTTTTCATCCAGTGACAACTACACTACAATTTAGCCTACACATTAACAGACTGTACATCATCCAAAAGCCTAGGGAGTTTTCTCCACGGACGGAGGTTAAAGGCACGGCTCTCAGGAGGATTAGGAGGGTCAGGGTTTGTCAGAACAGACAGAGAAACATTCCCTGTGCCCTGGGTTCCAACATCTCCCCCTCCTGTTTGAACCAAAAACACTCCTTTAACCGCTTTGTCCATGGCTTGTCGGATACACTGAAGTAGACATGGCACAAATATCAAAAGGATTACAATGCCAATCAATACATATATACCTGGTGACATCTGTCATTTTTTCCTTTTTTTTTGGTTTGGCCCATGAGGATCAAATATTATACAGAAATCCATCCTCAATGACCCAAGGATTTCCAATTCTTGAGGTTCATAAGGAGCCTCAGGAAGAAATTTGGTCCAAATGCCCCAACCATCCACTGGATTCAAAATGAGCCGTGAAAGCTTTGGGGGGATATTTTTCGGAATTGGCCAATCGGTAAACCGACTAAACATGTCGAAAATGGCTTCCCTGGCCTTGAGTGAGTCAGGCAAATGGTGTCCAGGCCTGATGCATTGGCCAGAGTTTCCCAAACAGGCAGCTATCACGTTTACTTCTGCCTTTTTGCTGACTCTGAACAGTCTTCAGAGGCAAAGAAATCCTGTAACAAGAATAAGAAAGAAACCCATCCCCAAAGTGCCAAACAGCCATACACGTAAATTCCGTCCCTTAAACCAAGTTTTCAGGTTAAGCCAAGGCAAAGCTGTTAGCAAGTATATCATAGAAACTCTGTGCAGACATGGTTTGAAGGTTTTGAGCTTGTTTCCTAATACTATCTCTTAATGCATTTATGTTTTTTATCCATATTAATAGAAAATGCCCCTTTTAGATGAGCCTTCACATTATCCCAGGAAGTTTCAGAACTGTTCCACTCTACAGGGGTAACACACATTAGCATCGGTATGCTGCCAATCACAGTGAAGGCATAAGCGAGTATTTAGGGCATCTTGTTTTTCTCCTACCCATAGCAAAGCAGCCTCAAGGGCATCTAAGCGTGCCAATATTTGCTCATCAATTACTGTCTGCATTTTTAGCCCCTCTGTGAAATTTCTTATTATAGAACTAACTTCATGAGCTGTTTTGACTGATTCTGTTAAGGCAGCAATAGCAATAGTAGATAAAGCTAAAATAATAATAGCAGATACTGATGCCTAAAGAGGCTACCTAGAACAGAGGCTAGACAGTGTTAAAGGAATTACTAGGTATTTATTAAAAAGGCCTTCAAAGGATACACCTTGGGCAGTACAAGAGTCCAGCCATGGCTCCACCCAAGACGGACTCCGAGTCACAAGTTTTCACACTTTTATAAGTTTTGGTCCATTTACATATTGGAGGTAATTGTCCAATTACAGCTTCAGGTTATGAAGTCCCATCCTCCCAGATTGCTCTCCTCAATTCGCTGTTGTTTATACTTTTTGAGCCCAAAGCTGCAATGGGGTCCTTGGTTCTCAGCCTGGAAAAGAATTGTTTTGTCTAACTAAACTGTGAAGAGAACTTGCTAACACTTTATATGAAGTTCAGAGTTATATACTAATGCAGTACAGAATCTGGAAAATATGAAAGCTAAAACTTAAGGCATCAATACAGTAAAAGCAATAAACCAAGAAATAAATCTCTTAGTTCATTTGGAGTTATTTGAAAACATTTTAGATACAGGACTCCTAATTCTCCTTCCTATTCCCATGAAAGATTCACAGGAATCCATCGTTCCGCACAACAATGCAGGGGTAAGAAATAAGTAAAATTCTGCTCAGTTATATTTTCAGGGATGATGCAAGAAATGTACATAGGGTTAACAGCTGTGATGCAATAAGATTGATTACAAGGTACAACTGTCATATTTGTTGTTAATAAAAATGCATAAAGATGCGTTGTGCAGATCATGGTGTCAAGAGTTTTGATAAGTGGCATCCATCCAATATGTAGATGACACATGAGAATAACGCAAAGCCCATATTCGTGGAGTTAGGAAGGGGAGCATTAATCACCAGTGAACTGTATGAGGGAGGGATTCACCACTGGCATCATGGATCTGTGTGACAGATCCTGAGAGTCCTCCATTCCTCCAGCTAATGCTTTCTGAGCAGGAGTTATTTACATCAAGTCTGGCATTTTTACAGATAAAATGACCTTGCGGGCCTCATTCTGACACTGATATATTAAGGGAGTGTATCTGACGTTATGGAGCTTAGAAGCTTGCTGTTATCTCCCTGCTCAGCTTGGCCAGGAGGAGCTGGCTAAAAATGAGGAATGGGAATGATGGACTAGCCTGCAAAATATAACTTTAATAATGAAAATAACAAAACGTGGTGACCGCACGTTACAGAGGCTAGATTCCAAAGACCCCTGGGCAGGGCAAATGCAGCCAGGTATAGGGGAAAAAGGTCCAATCACGAACTGTGGTCCCCACAATATTGGTCAGAAAGTGAGAAAACCAACTTTCTCAGAATCTGCTTGTGAGACTGAACATCCTAGCCCAAACAGTGATAACTTCCAGTCTAAACAAACCTGCAGGTGTTGTTCTCTCTTTTTTCTATCTTTTTGTGCTCAGACTTTAAGCTAGCCAGCCAACCAAGAAGCATGTACTGATTAAGTGACCAATTCGGTCCATTTGGATCAGAACGGTGTATAAAAGAAGTAGTACTTGTAGTAAAAGTAGAGATTCTGCAAAACCAGCCTTTGAGTCAGTGTCTTTTGTTATTATAACGGCAACAACGAACATGAACTCAGAACATCACCTTATGAGAAAAAAGTCCTGAACCAACAGAGAACAAGAACTGGAAACTTGACCAAATATAGGATAGTCCTATTAGCATACTGGCTCCCAAGAACCCATGGTTCCCACTGTGACCCGACTAGATGTCCCCCTCAGTATACTGTCCACCACAGTCTGAGGTCAAAACCCTCTGTAAAAGCATCTGAGGCAAAAATCTCAGCAGGACGAGATCCCACAATTCCCACTCTCTTTAGAAAAATATTCTGTAAAGATTTCTGAAAAACTCTTAACAGACAATTATAAAACAGGGTAACAACATCAACACAAGAATAACAACTACAAAAATCAGTAAACACGTTTTGAGCAAAGATAAAGCCCAACCTGATAAGTTCCATTTTTTGAATAATCCATCAAGCCAGTCTTGGTCACTTTCCACTTGCAGGTTTCTGACTCCCTCTTCGAGAATTTGGATGCTTTTGTGTATGGACTTGCTGTGATCTGAGAGATTCATGTAGCACATGCCCTTGAAGGCCTCGCAACCATGTCCTTGTGCTTACAGCAGGAAGTCAATTGCAGATCTATTTTGCAGGGTAGCATGTCTGATACTTTCAATGTCTGTCAGTAGCTCATTTAGTGCCCGAGACGTGGCATTGGTTTGCTTACTCAGCCAACATCCTAGATTGCCTAACATTTTCAAAGCTTTTGCTGCAGCAACCTCAGGTGCCAATATTGAGGCTGCCATTCTTTTTCCTTTACTCCAGAAGTTAATTTTGTCTTTGCAATCTGATTCGAACTGATGGATAAATCTCTTACACCTGACTTTTTTTGTAATGAATTGGGGCAATCTCAGGTGCTAGTACCTATGCTACATGGCCTGACTTTAATGCAAGATGGAACGGCAGGCCATGCTCTGTCTCCACAAAAGAGAAATGTCCCAGGTGGTAACTGTAACGGGGAATCACTGGACCAGGAAATGACAGGTAAGGTGTAGTTACACCAGGTGCTTTCATTTTTATAGACTGGATGATGTGGGGAAACATCCCACCATGTATTTGGTTGCTTTCTTATAGTGTTGGCATTAATGACACTTCATAATAATTCGGGAGTCTTTTTAATATAATGAAAACTAACACAAAAATCCATTTTTACAGAGCCCAGAATTTCCAGTTCTTGGGGTTCTAGTGGTGTGTGTGGTAGCTTCCTGGCCCAGTAACCCAGTTATCAACGGGATTGTGAATTCATTCCTTGTGGGGATGCAATAAACAGATGGCATCCTTGTTTAAGGGCTACACATCCATTGGTAACTCAACTAGGCAGGTGGAAAAGGGGTTATCGGGGTGGCTACTGACAGACACAGGGTCTCCTGCTTGGTGATGTTAGCTAACGTAACCCAGACATTTTTCTTTGGCTGCGGGACTTCCCAGGTCTTGGCGAGGAGCATGGCATTGATCAGGATGGCTATAGTGAGCAGGAATCTTTTAGGAGTCATGTCTGGTGGAACAACCTGTGGATTAAACTCAAAAATTAATAATG
>VWZV01002316.1:0-127543 GCA_013397155.1 Irena cyanogastra
CATTCTACAAATTTGAACCATTAGGAGATTACAAAAAGATGGCAAGTTAAAAAGGAGAATCATATTTTCAGAAAATTTGAGTTGAACTGTTCAAAATCATACCAAAACATGAAAATAGCAATGTTCAAAATCTCCTAGACACAGAAGTGCCTAGTTATTATCCCTGATACATTAGTTCCCTTCTCTGCTCTCTATTAACCCACTTTTAGCTGCTCTTCTGCAGAATAGCTGATCCTTCACTCAGCTCTACAGGTGTTTGCCAGTGTCTGAAATCATTCCCATCCACATGTATATGACAAGATCACTTTTTACCTCAAAAAAAAAAAAAAAAAAAAAAACCCCAAAAAGAAGCATTGCTTGCGTCTTACCATCACATTAGCAAGGAAATGTTAGCAAGGAACTGGGAGCTGTATTTTGAGCTGCTGTTGTTTGCCACTTACTCTCATTCCCTATATCACAGTGCAAAATTGCATTTTCTCAGGTGCATCTGAGGACTCTGTTTAATAGTTTGCTTGGTTATAAGAGAGGTATCACAGCCATTAATTTTGATCATGAAATCCCGTGCTCTGCAGCACCCTCCAAAAATATTAATCTCTTGCCATATGAAGAAATAGTACTACTAGCTTCACTACATTCCCTTTCAATCACTTTTGCAGCACATTGTGAATTAAAAACCTTATAAAAGTCTGTCATTTTAATAATGGCTATAAAATGCTCTGTAAAATGCTGTTGACACAATTGAAATTGCCCAGTCATGTCTTGCCCACTTATAGAGCAAGAAGTTATTAAATTTAAACTTCTAAAAACCAGAATATGAAATATTAAGACAAGCCACAGATTTATTCTCTAAGACTTGATATATGGATTGACATCTTTCCCCACTCTTAGAATTGCTCAGTTACTTATGCTCTTTCCTGCACGCTGTGGAAATACTTTCATGGGCACACAGCTTCACTGTTCTCTCCTTCCCTGGGCACTATTGGTACCTCAGTTTAGGCAAGAGATCTCTGAGAAGAAGGGCTTAGAGAAAGCAATGTTCCTTCCTCTGTCTCCTCTGGAAGCAATACTGGGAACAAGAAGAGGTTCCAAGGTCACAAGCTTCCAGTTGATGGCAGATTCTTCATCTCTTTTTGGGAATCCAGGCTGTCGGAAAGTGGTAAATTGAACTCATAAAAGCAGTAATAATTTAACAGCCTCTGCTAAGGGGTAGCATGAACTAGTTGTGTTTTCTGGCTAGAAAAACTTATGAAGAAATGTGGAAAATATACAAGGGAACACAAGGAAGAGGCAGTTTTGTTTAAACTGATAGTAACATGTATTATGAATGTTATTACTCAGAGGTGCAACCACACTGATTGATGGCCTTGCTAGAGACAGAATTCGAGAGTTTGATGCATTTGGAACAAACATATATCAGGGAACTATATGTGGCCTATTTTGCTTTTGGCTACTACAGATATAAAGGTTTTGCCTTGTACATTGATATTTTCCATGATTTAGTGAGCACTGAAAAAAATATAAATGTGTGTGTGTGTGTGTGTGTGTGTGTGTTTAGAAGACAAAAATCCAGAAGCAACTTTCACTACACCAGTGGAAGAATATTAACATTAAGCTTGAATAAGGCAAATGCAGTCAGCAACAAGCCTCAATTTTAGAACTTTGTCCTAAAATGGTCATGAATTATGTACTGGACTTACTCATCAGTGTGTCAGATGAGTGTTCAGATTTAAGAAAGTAGGGGTGTTCTCCACAGAGTACTACTGAAGAAATATTAGGCAAATTAAATGGAAATTTCATCTTGCCTTGCTATGAACTTTTCATTTCAGAAAGAGATTGTACAGAAGGAATCAGTGGATAACCTCAAGTTCATGGCAGTTTTTGACTGAGTTGGAGTGTAATAAAAATATTTTCATTTTATTGCTATTATTGTTACATCGTTATGCAATGTCTTAAAAAGGGGTTCAATAAAATCTGGTAATTTTTGTTATGCTTCAATATCTTCTATTTCTATACTATCTTTTTGAAAATCTTCACCAGATATAAATGGGTTAGGATTATATAGGTTTTGGAAAGCAAAATATTTGAAAGGATCAGATCCCTGCCAGTGCATGCTGTATTTTAAAATAGTTACTCAATATCTTTTTTGGAGAGAGGGCCAAATATAGGTACTGGCATTTCTTCAGCACAAAATTGTGTTTGGTTGTCATTAACATATATGAACTGCCACAAAATTTCATTGCTTATCTGCCAATTTTGGCAACAAGGTTGCAGAACAGTCTTTATCCAAGACCATCTTAAGGTGGAAGATTTCCCATTTGTCAAAATACATCTTCTCTCAGTTCCACTCTATCTGTCAGCTTGCAGCTCTAGTCTCATACTTGAGTTCTGCCCTACAGTTCTGTGCACTTTCCCTCAATTTCTTTCTTTCTTATGAGTAATGTACAACAAACTATTTTGGTGAAGACTACTTTTTGCTTGTCACAACACAAACTAGAGTGAGGTCTTTTAGAAGGATACTGATTTTTATAAACACAATTTACAAAATTCTCCTTCATCTTCGTGACTGAAATCAGGGACACTGACACTTCTTCATCCCTATTCTTAGTAAATCTGAAAAAACCTCCCAGCTGTTACACAGGACAGCTTTTTATACAAGAAAAACCACCAGTACTCCTGCTGTAAGTGAACTAAAGGAAGTTGTGGAAGAATAGACCAAGGATCTTTTATATCAGGAATCTAAAAATCAAAATACCTATTTGCAATAGTGACTTTTACATGGGCTTTGTGTGTTTCTGTGAGCATGTATAAAAATTTCTCCACAAAGTTATCTAGGGGCAAGAAGAAAAGAAACAGTATCAACGTCATGCTTTTAAAGAGTAGAATTTAAGTTGCTATCCTTAGTCTTAGAATTGATTTTTTTTCGAATGAACAAACAGCTCTCCATCTTTCAAGTGTCATAGTCTTTGATCCTGTGCTAAAAGACTTCACATTCCTTCTCTAGTCTATTTGCAGGCTTTCTCTTTTCTATTTTGTTGTTTTTGTTGTTGTTGTTGTTGATCAGCCCACTGGGAGTCTCTTATCCCAGCTGAGAAACAAGAAGATATTTTTCTGTCACAGAAGCAGCTCTAGATGAAGTTATGAAGAGGTAGCACAGAAACAGAGAGCACAGAGAGTTGGTTCAGGATGAGTGAAAAAAAACCAATATAGCTGCAAAGAGAAGTAAAAAGTAAAGCATTTCCTGAGAACTTTTATTTCTGTAATAGCTGAATTATAATGTAATCTTTAATTACACGATTGTGTACTTTTTCTGTCTGTGAAAGTGAAAAATCGTACAACTTCATCAAATCTTAATGAGTTTACATGAAACCAAGAAATAATGTTTCTTAGATGTGTGATCCAGACCTTACAGAATGCAAAACTCTTCCTTCATCTAAGAAATTCCTCCAGCAGGGATTTTATTGAGGATATTTATTTTTTTTTTTATTCAGAGTATCTAAGCAAGTGACTGTTCCAGGACCTGGTATGAAATACAAGGCCCTTCATCAGGAATGCGTAGAAATTCTGACATCAGGAAGAGAATCCTAGATGTTCATTTCCCATAAGCTTTACAGAAAGGCTTCAATGGGATAAATCCCCTTCATTTTCACAGAGTAACAAAATTTATTGCCCATGGTGTAAGAGAAAGAACCAATAGGAGCAGCTCCTGTCAAAGGAGTTTTCAGATACTCTTTTGATCATCTGCTGTCATTTCCCTCCCTTGTATCTAGCTCTGTCCCACTAGTCTATATTACTTGTCATTTTGTTTGTCTCCACCTCCTCTCCCAGGTTTTCCACCAGTGTGGCAGAAAATGTATGCATTGCAAGGAGCTCCTTCATTCCAACTTTTACCTCTATCTCAAGTCTTAATATTCTGTGTCTGGTGTGTTCTGTGGGGAAATCTGCCTGGTTTGGGTTCACAGCCCCCCTCAGCCTCCAGTCCTCCTGTACACTCTAGGCAGGCACACACAAAGAACCTGAGAATTCTCTGCTAAGCCCTCATGATCTTCTGTTTAATTTTGCAGGAAGCGTGTTTTCATTTTTCTATCGTCTTTTCTTTTCTCTCCAAGTTAATTAAAGTTAATTGATTAATTGGTACTCTGCTGTAGCAACTACCCAGCTGGAAAAGCACCAATCTGCAGAGTGATCATATGTGTAGAGCATGTCTAATTTGTTGTCTTATGTGGAAAGGCCAGAACTCCTTTTAAATTATCCTTAACACTGTGTATTTTCCAGGAGAAGCAGTAAGATGGAGTACAAGATAAGTACTCACAGGTTCTACTCAGCTTTCTGCAGCAGAGGCACTTGAGATCAGGTATACTTTGTTTCCAGCCAGGCAACTTCAGGAATCCATCTTCTGTTAAAATGGCTTTTCTGGCTTCTTGCATTTCATATTGCCACCAATACACCTGGCTGACTCTCTGGTGCATAAGCAATCTGCACATTTAGGGGGAAAAAAGCTTCCAACTTCCTTTAATAATATTTTTCCATCAGTCAATGGTGGCAACTGAAATTACATGTTCAGAGTTGTACTTTCAGTCCTATTTGTGTGCTACAATCAAACCTGTTCCTCTTTGATGAGGAATTTGGAGACTGAATTTGCAAAAATTGGGGCATTTGTTTCAGTTCATGGCACTTGCAAGTGTATGTAGAGTCCACTGCTCCAGTGACTCATTCTGGAGCATACATATTACCAGTCATCCTTATGTACTATACAAGAAAACTTTAAATTGGTTCAAATAAATCTTTAAAATGATGAATATACCAAAAGTGTTGGCTTGATTTGAAATGTCCCCTTATAATTTTATTTTGTAATCAATTCCAAAATTTTCCGTTCTTCTCCTGATTCAAACATTTGAAAATACAAATTCCAAGTTATATTTTGCCTAGACAAAAAGTGATTTTCTTGCTATTTGGTTTATTTGAGCAATTGAGTAAAGCACAAAAATTACAAAATATCTTCTGGTTGTTAAAGTTTCTGTAGAAAGAAGGATTTGCTGTTGCTCAGAATATGGTAGCACAATGCACACATATTCACCTCTGTAAAGTTCTTCCAGTATCTGTCAGAGGGTTAGGGTAAACCTGAGTTCGATGATTTTCTCTGAAACTGCACACTGATGCATTTGCTTTCTGTAGAATAACTTGGTTTTGTGCCAAGGGTGAGCTAGGAAATTAATTGCTCAAAGCAGGTTTTCCTTATTTTCCCAGAAAATGTGGTGTGCCTCTGTAACTTATAAGAATGAGAAATTATGAAAATTGAGTGAAAATGTCAATTTATGAATTATTTATTTTAATGAACTATAGATTCACTTACAGTCTCTTTCTAAAATCACAGATTTTTTCCTAAATAGTTTCATGTGCATTCAAAAGTGTAGTGTCATACCTAACCTTATTCAATACCTACATAATATCTGATGTATTAGATAGATTGAATTGTGAAAAGATTACTTCTCTATTAAACACAGAAATTTCGCTTCACCTTATGCTAATGTAATGATTTTGAGGTTAAAATTGTTTATTAACACATTTTCCTCATTTTATTTTAGGATTTTCTCTAAAGCTTAAAAAGAATATTAAGATTTAAAGGCATATGTCACATTTGAAGGCATATGTCACATTTCAGGAAATAATTATTAGTACTTTTATCAGTCAATCACTGGAAAAAAATTGACCTTATCCTTTTGAGCAGTGAACATTAACATTAAGGAGTTTATATTTTCCAAAGCCACTTTCTTTTTAGAAATACTTAGGAACTTACAAAACTTTTCAGGGAAATGCAATTTTTCCAGCCCAAAGAACTAAAGGTCAAACCTCAATATTAACATAAATAAAGTTTCTGCCATCTAAGCAAATGATAAGGTAGATTTGCATTCAGATTAAATTTAAAATGATTGTGGGTTTTTTTATTTAAAGGAAAGTGATAGTAATTAAAATACAATACAAAAAGACATCACTGGAAAGAAAAATCAATATTGTTCCTATTTACAAAATCTAATGTGAAAATTATCATTTAGAAAAAAGTGCATGTCACTTTGGTAGGAAAGAAATCACTATTACCTACAAACACCACCACCAAAATCAGGTAAATCACATAATTAAAATCAATTATATTTATTTGAAAAATAACTAAAATATTTCCAAACCTTGACAGAAATCATTAAACATTTGCTTAAGCATTATCTTCTTCAGTTGTTGGGGTTTCATGTTTGGATTGACATAGTTACATTATGTTTATTAAGCCTGTATAATTTTGTTGAGGTGGATTCTTCATTGGAGACAGAAGAAATCTACTTTCCCTTAACAACTCTATTAATTGGTGGTGGTTCCTGGAACAAGAAACACAAAAGGGACTTTGAAAAATGTCTATTATTGTCATTAATTGTTTTGCTAGGTTTTGTAGATAACTGTACCCTGTGGAGTAATAAATTAAGATGTGTAGATTTGTTATAAATAAGATCATCAAGATGAATTGATTTGGGAAGATAACTCTTAGTTTAAAAGCTCAGGTAATAACTTTAGCAGACGTTGTTGACATTCTGACATGGATCCATCATTGTCTGGAGACGTGAATATCAAAGAAACGGACACACCTCAATAATGAGTGTGTGAAGAGTGTGGGCCCTGCATGCAACTGCCTGGGGTTTTTTTAACAGTCATTGTTTGTCATCAGTTGAATGAGTGGAAAGTGAGTAATCTGTACCATAATCCAGTGGTGCCAACAGTTGAAGGTAGGGAAATAAAGAAACAAAGCACAGCAGAGTCACTGACTGCTCTTCTCCACCTCTCTAATTTAGAAAGCTCAAGCCTGGAGGGTTTTCTTGCAGGAGAGATGAACTTCACCCAGTGCCTCTGTGTGCTTTATCAGGAGGTAACATTTCATGTGATAATTCTGTTCTGCGGGCTGGACCCACATAATTATGTGACAGCCAAATCTTATGCCAGTTAAGTGCTACTCATATGCTACAAGCCCATAAAGCATGGAAGGAATTATTAATGAAAGAGGACTTTGCTGCACCTTGCACCTCAGGGAAGGTGGAGCTTCCTGTGCTATCCCCTGGATGCACCCATGATGGTTCCAATTGGTGGTTAAGTTTTTGTGGACAAAATGCTGACCAAAGAACAAAATCTGCTGGTATGACTGACAGAGTTAAATATTAACAGTTCCTTGGAGAAATTGTGGACTGCAATGTAATTCTGTGTAACTACAGGATTTTAAAAATAAATCATCTTTAAAAGACCATGTCTAATCAATCCCTTACAAACTTACCAGAGTAACAAAAGATGCCTGTAAGGGAGAATAGTGTATGGAATATCTAGCATCAGCTGAAAAGTCACTGAATAACTTCTTTCTAGAGTGTCATTATTTTGTATTTAATATGTAAATGATTATATAAACCAATGATAACTATTTTATTAAAGTGTATTACTTGTTTTGTAGTGAATGTACACAGGTGGTATAAAAGGTTAGGTGGTTTTATACTATAATTAAAAAAAAAAAAAATTGTGAAGACACAGACAAAGTCTGTCAACTAACATTCCACTATTTAGTGAGTTAATCCTGCATGAGGGCTACTAGGAAGCAATTCCATAATGTAAGTATTTAACATTATATTAGACACTCCACAGTGCTTTTTCTGGACTCCAGCTGCCTGCCCAGAAGGTGAAATAGTCCTGTGACCCATGCCTACCAGACACCTCAGCAAATTGAAACAGCATCAGACATGCCTGGTCTGTGTGTGAGCAGCTGAACCCCCTCTGTCAGGCTCAGCCTTGTGTTTGTGTTAACGAGATCTATACCAGGGCTGGGTTATAGGACCGTATTTTGCTTGTTGTAGGACAATAAAATGCAGGTAAATAGTGATCTTTGTCACTTATGTTTCAGGTAAACCTAATTTAAAACGTCAAGGTAATTATTATTTTTGTTCAAAAGTAAGTAGTACTTCTGATCACTCATTAAACAGTGAATGCAAGACAGAAGAAAGGCTACATGTTACAGCAGGAGATTAAAATATATATATTCTGAAAAGGATTTTAGACTGAGTAATGAAAAAATTAAACCTTCAATTCAAAGACATGTCAATTTAAGGCTAATTTGAAATGCATATGCATTCACTAAAATTAAGGTAAGTGGATAGCTGCATTTTCCAGATGAAGGGAAATAGGGTGAGCAAATAATTCTCATTAAAGCTTAGTAACTGGGCACTTTGGCAAACAGCCCAGTATCTAACTATATTGTAGTCATCTAAGTCTATGCAAAAATATGGCCTTCAGATCTCAAGAATCTTTCCAACTTATTTTAAATCATTACAGAGATCAACACACTAAATGAGTACCTAATGCAATTCTATTTGGTTTTTCTTTTGAAGTGTGCTTTTTTTTTGAAATTTTAAAAACATGACTATCAATTTTATGAGTTAGCAAGTCATGTTCAAATAACTGTCTGGTCCAGAGAGTACACATCCTTAAAATCATACTGGGGGAGGGAAAGCTTTCTCTTGTGCAGTCTGAACACAGCAGCTGACCCCTGATACCGTGCTGAGCTATGCACTGATTTCCGAACCATGATTTGAATCATGATCTGAACAATTTGCTGCACTGACAAGTCTTAGGGTCACTCAGGAGAGAAGAGACCACAGGAGTGTCTAACACAACCTTTGCTCAAGCAGGAGCTCCATACAGTGCTGAATTCAAGTCAGGTCACTTAAGGCTTTGTTGTGTCAGGTCTTGGAAAACCTCCAAGAATGAATATTCCACAACTCCTTTGGATGACCTCAATTATCCCTTAATTATCTTCAGAGGGAAATTTTTAAACTTAAATGTGGTCGAAACCCTTGTTTCAGTTTATCACATTTAAATGTGATGTAAAATAATAAGACTGCAGTTCCTTCATGGTTTTATGAATGTAAATAATATTTGAAAAAGTAGAGTTATTTGTTTATTTTTTCTTTTTTTTTAACTGTCTGTGCATTGTCTCTTAAGTAAAATGCATCTATTCTCCCATCTTTGAATGATAGGAAAATGAGACTTAAGAGGAATTAATATAATTTTTTGATAATTTTCATCACTGGATTTTTTCAGCATCCATTTCATACCAAAAAATACCCAATGCAAAACTGTGACAGAAACTGAGCTTTCCCTGAGATATCTGGGTATGTAAAAAATTGGTGTGTTTTTGTCATATGTTATATTACAGCTTTTCTATCAGAAGGACACTTTAATCAATGTATTGTTAAATCTACTGACTTTCTGTCTGCTTGTCTGAGGGCTAGGCTGGTATGGTTTACTCTCCAAAGTACATGGATGACATTTTGTCTACTAAAGCACAAGATGCACTCTCAGGGTTATTATAATTCAAGTAAAAAAGTGCTGAAACCCACATGATAACAATTTTGATAGAGGAATGTCATCTAGATCTGTATGTATTTGAAAAATCTTCTGCATAAGTAAGGAAAAAATTGTTCCTATCTTAATTAAGAAAGTTTTTAGATTGTAGTTCTTTTGAGGAAGTGGTTTTATTCCCTCTTCAAAAAACAAACAAACAAACAAACAAAAAAAAAACCAACAAACCAAAACCCACAAAACCCAAAAACAAACAAAAAACCCACCCCAAAACACCTATGGAGACGGAAATTGTTTTAGAAATCATGTGTAATGTAGCAGGGGGTGACATCAGAGGAAAGTGTGGCTCATATGAAGGCAAGACTAAAGTTTAGAAGGAGAATTTCCTGAGTGTGGAGTGACTGGAGAATAATGCCTTATTTGCAGATCTGTTCCTTCTTGTGCTCAGGAGGAGACATTGCCTATATTATTAAACTTGATCCTGATGACATATATTGAGGTGAAACACAGTGTACGTGAAATTCTGTGGTAGAATTGTTAAGCATTGCAATTCCTGGTGTGCAAAATTGAAAGGAATCATGATTTCACATTTTACTCTGCAGTATTATTGACAGCTACTAACATAACAGCTGGAAAAAAAAAAAAAAAGAAGAAAAAGAGAGCCCAGGCTGCATACCTTATGTTAGGATATAATTATGATTTCCCTAAAACCTAGAGAAAAATGCAATAATCACAATCCTCAAAATCTCACCATTTTTATAGTGATGAGATTTATTTTTATATTCTAAAATAAACCACCAGATAGACATAGAAATATACAACAAAACAATTACTTGGCTGAGCCCAGGAGAGTTTTGTTCAAGGAAATGGAAGCATCAGCAAGATAATCTCTGATTTAGTCTTGACACGTTATCTCAGATTCTCCACTCTGAGCTATTATGTGCTGACTTCAGCATGGAAATGGTTAACCTGGGGCATGATTACACATTTCATTGCAGAAAGTGAGGGAGCAATACAGAAGTCAGCAAATGTACAATTCAAGTGGCATAGTGAATACAAGGAGAGAGGGAAAGAATGGGTAAATAAGTGTTGAAAGGTAGGAAATTTGGTAGATGAAAGAAGCATCTATTTTTTGTTTATTTTGCTGGTCAGTCTTTTTTCTTTCTCTTCCTTCACTTCTAAAACTGCTGAGCTCTCACATGAATAACAGTGTGAAAGCACTAACCCTTCAAAAAATTGGGCTTTTAAGTTGTTGGCAGTTGTTTGTTAAAAGACAGGAATTTCTGCTGGGATATTGATGTAAAAATTTTAAAGATGGGATCCTGAAATAAAATACAATGCATTTTTAGGTGATTATGATACTAAACAATGCCAGAATCTTAAGTACAAATATGACTGTTTGTATCCATGTTATGACTTCTGCAGGATTGCATCAGGCAGAGATGCTGTGTCTTGGGAGTACCTAGTTAGACTCTAGGGAGTCCTAAAGAAAAACCTGCACCAAGAGGGAAAACATTATTGTGTAATAACTCCAAAGTCTGAAAATCAAGACAGTAGGAAGGGAATCTTATAGTCTCTCTTGCTTCCTTGCCCCAGCTGCAAGTTGAAGTCCCTCACAGGACTGTGACACTTTTGCCTTTACAGTTTGACCATGTTAGCAGTAAAGTGGTGAAGATGAGGGAAAAGATTTCTTGCACTGTCCTCAGCCCCAAAAGCTCTTGTGCAAAATGGATAATGCATTAGTGGGCACTTCCCATGGATATTTGCTTTGGTTTGTGTTTCATGCAGGGCTCAGCTGGTATCTCCAGCACCATGAGAGGCATACTACGCAATGTGTAGGATTTTTGCATTCCTAGTTGTTCTTCTTTTCTACAAAGTATATTTATATACTTGGACAGTAGGCAGAATTTGGTGGTGCATTTGTGCATGGTCTTAAAGATTCTCACAATTAATGTTAGAAAATGAAATATTTTCTTCTAACCATAGCCTCTGTTTGTCTGGGAGGGGGTTTGGTTCACTGAATAGAGTCCTGAACATACCTGAACCATATACTAAGTGTAACAGCAGTATGTATCTCACGAGCTCTAGAAAGAAGATTTGTCTGAGGTCAATTCATTTCCTGTCTCTGCTAGAGTGACAAAAATATGAACAGCTAATGAAGTAAAAAAGTATTTTTCAACTTTTGGGACATACAAAGACTTTCTTGCAAAAAAAAAAAAAACACAAAAGAAAACTAATAGGAAAAGAGTATGACTTCCTTTTACAGTAGTAAATTTGTGGAAAATAAATGCCTGGCTCTTTTACATCAAAATATTGTGATGTTAATTTTATCAGATTTGTCTATAACTGCTTTATTATCACAAGTCACTAAAGCAGAATTAATCACTTGTTCATGAAAACAAATAACATTTCCCAAAACAAAGTTTTTAAACCTGAGAATAAATTAAAGTATTTTAATAAATAGCTCTGAAATACAATGAGGTCTAGTAATATGTCCTTTAAAACATAAGATGCCAAAAAAGTTACCTACAGGAATGATAGTTTGCCATGCTATAATATTTCTAAATGGCTAGAGAATTTTTCTGTATTAAAATAAAGAAATACATAAATGTTAATATATTTTAGCATCATTAGAATTTCATCAATTTCTCCTTCAAATGTTGGATTGTTAGTGTTTGATTTAATACAGTTAATCAACATAAATAGATATGGCAATGCTTAGATAAGATGAAAACATCAGTATTGCAGAAAAGGTATTTTCAGAGATCACTTATTTTGAGGATATTTTAATTAATTTTTTGAATATGTGTAAAAAAGTTGTTTACAACTTTCTCTTTCTCTTAAGATAGTTCATACAATCTTAGTAATTTCACATACAAATACATGCAACATTCCTTATAATAAAGCAGCTTGTTAGTGGCTGGCCTAGAACTTGCTTCAGCTTCCACAGGACCTTTTTAACATTATTCATAATCCTGAAGGCTCCTCCAGAAAATCAAGTAATCCACTTTTCTAATTAGTTATCATCTCATTATCATTAGTTTGTCATTAACTGTCCAGTGTGTTGTCTGTGCTGTGACTGGAAAGGAGAGTGGAGCCCACTTTGTGTCCTGTACCCAGCAGGCTGACAGAGATGAGGGTGCATCACCTGAAGGACAAACCACAGATTGTTTGTTGGGACTCGTTTGAGTGTGATGAGGAAATCGGAGTGTATGTTTTTTATTTGCAGATTTCTGTTTGTTGAAGGTGGGTTTTAAATTAAGCAATACCACATAGACCAGAGTGCAAAAAATAGTGACTGCTTTCCAACGTGACAGTCCTATCCTCCTCTTTAAGTGTCTGTTTCAAACAGAAAAATTTGCAGATTGAATTATGGAAATAAGGATTATAAATCTTTGACATGAGTTGCTCATACTCATTTCCCAGAAGTCATTTACCGTAAGTGCATACATAAGTGATTGTCTCTTCTTTGTTACATTTTTGAGAGTTTTTGAATAAGCTTCCCAGATGTTGCTAAAATACACCATCACCTGCAATTTCTTCTTTGTTCATGTTAAGGTCCCAACCTCTGTGCACATATTCTTTCACCTTTCATTAATAATAATAATAATAATAAGGTAGTTTAGTGACTATTGAGGTCTAAAGGGCTGAATTTCACCATGGCAGGCTACCAATTACTTTCATAGACAGTAGATACAAATGTATTCACCATGACTTTCATTCTGAGCTGTCAGTTAAATTTTAGAAAGGAACATTGTAATCTAAATGCTGAAATTATGTTAGAAGTGAGAAATCAAAGAAATTGTGTCTAATCTTTTCCTTCACGACACACTAATCAGTGACTTTTATTAGACACTTAACAGCAATACTTACAAGTATTAAATATCAGAAATTCTTGTGCTGGAAACTGCTGCACTGACAGAACTGAGATGCCTCTAACCTAACCTTCACATTTAATCAGTACATTTCTCTGCTTAATAGTGCTTTTTCTCCTGTTGTTAGCTTTGTGATGATGAAAAACACATTTTGGGTTTGTGTCAGTACTGGAAATAGGACTTGCAATCATAAAATCTTTTGCCACTCTGTGCTGTGCAAGTGATTGAACAAAAAATTCATTCTGTCAAGCAACAGTCAATAGCCATCGTGGCAGCTGATTTTGTGCTGATCAAGGTTTCTGGAGTGAAAGCTTGTATTGTCCTGGGAATGCTGATGTCCTCAACTGCCCAGCAAAGTTAAAGATGGGTAGAGTTACACGTAAGGTAAAATTTGTTATACAATGATGTTTATTATATGGTGACATTATTTATATAACTTTACATATTTATTTATGGAAATCATGAGAGGTGTAGAATATAACAATCAATATTAAGGTATATATGCTACATTCTGTATGGATAGCAGAAGAGGAAGGGATTACATTTTCTTTACCCTTTACCTTCTCGCTTTACCATCGTTAAATCCCTTTACATTGGATTTCTATACATTATTTTTTGACCTTAATCATTCACTATGTTAGGTATTATGGGTTGGTTTCTGGGAGTTACCTTGTGAAAAAGCAGTGCTATGGTATTGGAAATGGTGTTGGTGTAAGTTACTGCAGAACAGAGCAGCTGCTTTATTAACAGCTTCAAATATAAGCTATTTGCTTCTAAGGGATAATTCTGGTTTTCAGCTGGAGAAAAACTTGCAAAATTACGTTAGGGGAGATGAGTTCTGGTATTATCAAACCTAGCACTTCTGAAATGCTTACCTTTTCTTCTGTAGTCCATTGAAATGTAAAGCCTCTGAACTGGCAAAGCAACAAACAATGGTTTAAAAAGAAATCCGTAGAGCTAGAAAATAGGCATTGAGGTTTTTTTGTCTCTACTGTGTTGCTTTAAGGACTTCCACCTATCCAGCGTAAACCAACTCAAACCCCCTGGTGGCTGACCATAACATCTAGTCTAGGATGTCTTTTGTGAGACCGTGTCCACCAGTCTGTGACTGATATTTTTTAAAGAAAAAGATCTCAATTGGTTTGGAAGGAATTTCTACAGTCCCATTTATGATGTGCAGCTTGAGCAGCCTCAGTGCTAGGTTGGAACTGTTAAATAGAACTGGAAAGCTACAGGACACCTGGCAAAGAAACAGTGGTCATTTCTTTTGCTGCAGCAGGCACTTAGATGTCATGTTGAGTTGTCGGGGCTGAGGAAAAAACATCATTCAGTCTTTACTGAGGATAAAATATAATACAGATTTCCTTGGAAAATGATCCTTGGCTGAATCAAAACCAGGAAGAGACAATCCAGCTAACTAAGCAGATGGACTTCTCAATTCTGTTTTTGAAAGTAATCAAAACAAAACACCAATAAAGGAGGCATTCTATAAATACAACCATGTTGAAAAAACAAACTTCTTTAGTATGGTTCTGAGTGTCTTTTTTTCTTACTATTTGTTTTGTACTTCTGTTTGTTGTTTACTTTTGGCAATGCTTTATGTATATATCTACAGGGAAAAACACTCCTGCTGTGGACTCTTCATATGTTCTTGCATATTCTCAGTGAGAACAGGAGAAGTAACTTTATATAATTTTACCCAGTTTTATGCTTCTAGTTTCATTAAGATTGGGAAGAAAGAAACCAAACAAACCAAAACATTTCTTCTGTGCCACAGAAAATGGTTGCAAGGAGTTACTGACTCAAGGGCAAAATCAAGGCAAGGAGTGGCAAGCAGAAGGTGTGAGCAATGTCACACCAGCCCTTCTGGGTGTGCTCACCCACACGCAGGTGGCAGAGTCTGGGGATGCCGGGTGTCGTTCTGGGGCTGGGCTGGGACTGGAGGGACATTTGGAGGGACATGGTCACCACTCCTGCTCTGCTGCTGAATTAAGGATAAGAATTTAACAGGCTTTTGATTGGAATTAATTGGTATACTCTAAGCTGGAAGAGATGGAAAGAGGGAGGAATAAGGGAGGAATTCTTACAATGGAGTGTAAACTCTGCTTGGCTGGGTTTTTATGATCCACCTGGGTTTGTTCCTAGAGTTGGGTGTTCCTGATAAGGGTGGTGGGAGAGAGCTGAGCTCATACTGGCCGCCTATGCATATAATAAACATGTTATGTAATTAATTATTGGAATGGAATTTTGTTTTGTTTAATGTAGAAATTCTACAATTAAGTTTAAACTATAAATTTTGAAAAACATGGTTATATTACATATGTCTTGTTACATTCCAGTATGAACAAAATGGAATTCAAGTAATGTTCTTACCTTTTATTCATTTTGTTTATCATAATTTTCCATATTTGTGTTTGGATCAAAATTAAAGTCTTAGTTGAAAATGTCTTTCTAATGTATAATTTGCCACTTATGGGTAAGTGTGTGTTTCACTCACCTGATAGAAGGCGTGCTTCAGTGTGTTTGAGAATGGTGTCTTCAGAATGCCAAGTGGTTTGTTTCCATGAAATTTTAAGTGAATTCAGATTGCCAGGCATCATTGTCATTTAACAGTGACTAAGACACATATATTTCTATTTTTATGTAAATGAAACAAGCAGCATTATCCTGTGTATGTGGGGTTCTCTAGAGGTTCTCCAAAGATCATAATTTCACTGCCTATAATGAAAAGTTTGCATTGATGGCTTTTTAAATAGGCATTGTTGCTTCTTCAAAGTGTTAAGACAGTAAGGAACAGAATGTCTTCGATTGCCATAAATAGGATGAGAGCACACTGAAGTTGTACCTTCAAACACTACCTCCAGAGCAATGTGTTTGGCAACTTTTATAAGTTCCACAGTCATTTAAAAACATTAGCCAGAGAAACTGATAGTAAAATGAGACATTTGTATAATCTGATTATAGCTATATGTTTTTTCTATTAAAAAAAATGAGCTCTTATTCCAAGAGAACAATGGAAAAAGCTGAGGCCTGCTACCCAAAAGGGGAAAGTTCACAATAAACTTCTTGTCTTGAAGTCCAGTCATCAGAATGAGTATATTACCTTTCATTCTACTTACTGATTTTGTTAAAACATTTAGAGACATAAAAAATAAGTGTGTATATTTTTAAATATTGGCCTAGAATATCAGTCACAGACATGACTATATAATAAAAAAGGAAAGTCGTAAATCAGCTCTGTCGCATATCTTGTCAGAATTTAGGACAAAATCTGTTGCAGAAAGCTGGAAGACATTCATGGTTGTTATTTTGGAGCAGTAATATTTTGCCAGAAGGGAAAATGCTTTGCCTCAAATCAGTGTCAAATTTTGCAGCTGAATCCAAAACTTTCTTATGACTAAAGTTTTTGTTTTTCTCAGTAAGTTTCCTGAACTTGGAATTTAGTAGAAAATATAATAAGGATACAAATTCCTCATTAAAGTTCAGAAATTAATTCTAGAAAGACACCACCCACTATCATGAAATTACCTAGCAGTTCCTAATGTCCCATGACTCAAGCAGAAAAGTACTAAGAATAACTATATTAAAGTTGTACGTAAAATTGTGTGTATATATCGTATATATATAAATATGATAAACACAACATATGTACTGTTAAATGTATAAGAACATTTAAAAATGAGACATACCTAAAGATGGAATTAAATGCAGTCTCTTAATAAAAAGCAAATAAAGCAAGGATGATAGTATAACAGGAGATGGCAAGATACAGGAAGCAACTGTGGAGAGATTGGGAAGACATTGTAATACTTTGAATTTAGTATTGGGTTGTATGAAATTGGCAATACCAAGTCAAAAAACAGTTATATCTCTTTCAGTATCTCAGTTTAGATCCCAGTTTGTGGCAGACAGAGAAGAAACAAGGGGAAACCATATTATTATATTTTTTAGATGTACTCATATGCTCTGCTAGTCAACTATTACCATCTTCACTCATTCCTTAAAGCCTTTTTCTCCCATGAATTAGGAGAAATGTTTTGAGCCTATGCAAGCTGAGGCAGTCATTTACCTGCAAGCACAGAGTCCAGCTATGAGGAGAGTGATAGCATACCAAATTCCTGTTTTGAAATTCTAGTCTGATGATTTCAGTCCTTTGATTCCATTTTTGTTTTGTGACAAGAACTAAGCACTCATTCCTTATTCATCTTCTTCTTGGCATCCATGATTTCCCAGACTTCTGTTGCATGCCTGAGGTTTAAAGGTCAGATCTCATTCAAAAGTGTTTGAATATCTTTGAGAATTCTTTCTGCCCTTCTTCGTCTCTTTTCGAGTTTTATTATCCCTTTGGGATGTGAGGATCATAAGTATTTTATACTCTCTTCCTTTCCTTATAATTTTTATATGTTTTGGGGTTTTTTTTCACTCTTCACCCTTTTTACTCTTTCCCCTTTAGATAATACCTTCATAGAACTCTTCATTATAATTGCAAATCTTTGACTAAGTTGTAAGGTTAACAACTGGTGTTTACTGACTACCAGTGGTAACTCCTTTTCACTGTTTCCATGAAAAAAAATCAGTATTGCTTTCTTCAGTGTGCACAATTTCAATGTGTTCAGTATTGGTTTATCCATTGTACTACCAAGTACTATCATGTTCTTCTTCTTCTTCACCTTTTGACACTTTTCCCAACACTCTGCTCATTTAGCAGAAAAAAATGTTCATTTGAGGTTGGGACATATAAAAATATTCAGTGTTTTAACTCTGACATTGACACATTTTTTCCACAGAACATGGTATGTCTTATCCCCCATTCCTAGAAAACAGTTGTCTGTAAAATAATTATCCTCACCATTGGTTACCCTTGTAGGTGTAAAATTGTACAGTAAAATAGCTGAAGTATAGTAGGAAATTCTCCTTATTGTAAAGGAAATAGAAAGCAGATATGACCAATCTGGCAGTCCATCTAATCTGGTATTTTCTTTCTGGTGCTGCTGCAGATAGCATGTCTCAAAGAGTGCTGTGGCAGACATATTTGCAACAACCCATTTGGAGAGTGTATTTCTTTTTCTGTTTATCTGACTTTACAGCTTGAAACAAGAAGCTTCAATTCTTCATTCTTTAGGTGATTTCCATCTCTCTTCGGGGCACAAGGAAATCTTTAGCTGACAAGGGCACAGGGCTGTGTTTTAAGGAGGCAGGCTCCTCCATCATTTTCCACATGAGTACCTTGCATCTTTCTCTGACGTTTGTGGCCCTGGCCCGTGTTAGAGACAGAGTGCTGAGCTTCACAGTCTGCTCCAGCACAGCAGATCCTGTAAGATAGCAGATGATCCACAACAAGTACAGAATTTCCTGTCAATAGCACATAATTCCATCTGAAAACACATAGTAATGCATGTCAAAAAAGCCAATTGACTGTACTTGTAGGTCATTTTATACCTTATCCCTTTGTAAATATATGTGCTGGTATGAAATTCAGTATATACAATACTGGATTTTATAACCTTGATTCAAATTGTGCAAGTATTCATATTTGGTTTTTTTTTTTTCCTGGAAGGGAAGGTTATAATTTCTTTAATTTTCCAAAAAGCTCTTTTTTAATGAGATAAACAATTTAAATTATTTTTATAAATATTTTTCTTGTCTCTGTGGAATGGAGAAGACAACTCCAGATTGGAATTGCAGATTGCTATTACCGTTTCTTTAATTTGAAAGTGCTGGCCTGATAAGTGGAAATAGTAACTGTTCTTTGTCTACAAAATACTTTCAACAACCAAATAAAAATTGGGACAGTTCGATTTCCTGCTCCACCGTGAGTAAATCTCCATTCTATGTTCAGTAAATCATTTGGCACCTTCTTGACAACTGAAAATGGGAACAATGAAATCTTTCTAACTCACAGAGGTGGTGTAATAGACTAAAACCACTAATCACACTAAGTGATCATCTGATGAAAGATCTGAGACCAGTGATAATCCTAATGTAGCAGTTTTCTCAGCTAAAATCCTCAACTGTCCCTTAGTGAAGCTGCTTCACAAAAAGAGACATTGATTCACCAGAAAATCAAATATGTATTGATAGCTTGCATGTTTTAGGGGCTCTATTATGAATAAGATGCAGAGTGTTTGAGGTGTCCTTGACTCATCTGTTGACTTTTAAAATTGTTTTATAGTTTTCATTCTCTTACAGAGTTAAAACAATTAGGTCATTTCATGTAACTGTCTAGAAGCCGTATATCAAGATACTCCTTCAGGAAATACTTTAAATTTTGTCTGACTAGAGGATGAATTGTAGATTGGCTAGCACACGTTTTTCAAAAAGACTCTAATTTGGAATTTAAGTCATATGAAGAGACTATGCTATTTTCCATGGAATGTGTGTCAATTACAGGAGTTGAGGGAAGATTTTTTATATATATATATATATATGTATTTTCCCCTACACAATACAGAACACATCAAACAGACAAACTGAAAATTTTGCAGGAGAAAAAGGTGGCTCACATGGATACCACAGAATTTAGTAAAATTTCCAGTATGACCTATGAATGAGAGGGAATATCATGCAGGATACAGTCTCAGCATTAAATGGCAACATCTACATTCAAAACAGCATGAGAAACATAGGGTTATATTTTTAAGGATTTTTTTTTAATGGATTCAGTCTATCCATATCAGTTTCTCTTAGTCTAGGAATAAATATAACTTATAACTTCCAAAACTGAATACCTTCCATTTGAATTGAAAAAAAATCATATAACATGTACCTGAAGAAGTAATTTTGTTCCTATTTCATTCAACTATTCAGATCTTTATTGTTCCATATATATATTTCAAAATGTACTATTCTTTAACTCCAAAAAGCATCTTCATGCCTCTTGTAGATTAAAATGAAGTTTTTATAATTATGAAAGTAGAAAATAATTTAGAAGACATTTAAGGAAAGTTGGAGCAGTCTAGTTCTGCACTGAACTTCTGAGACTATTGACCCCTTTTTCAATGCAGTGTGGATTCACAGAAATGATCAACCTTTTTCTACATAGATTTTCCTCTAATTGCCACATGACCGATTTAAAATTTTGAAAATTATCCTAAATATTAGATATAGGGTAATTTGAATGAATGCCATTTCCAAGTGGCTCTGCCATGTAGACTTAGATATCCCTGTGAAGGGCTGTACTAGTCTCCAGTAAATAAGGTGTGTCTTTCTTGATCATGCAGTGATAATTCTGTGATTTTTTTTCTGTTATAAAACCGTGTGCACTCGCTATGTTAATTATTATCTTAATTGTGCATTCTTATATAACGTCCTAGCTTTATTTCTGCTTGCTAATTTTGAGTGTTTTCTGTGATTCTGCTGAAGATATAAATCACAGGACTTTGTTTTCTTATATTGAGTGCACAGAAAAAAGCATATTCAACTTGAATAAATTCTCACTGTCTTGCACCAAAAGGTATCCTAACTATCAGACTTACTCAAGTCTTTTTAACCAGCAGTCTGCACAGAATATAAAATGCAATATAAACTCCTTTGGAGGTGAAGATATACAACCAAATTTGGCTTTCACCTGCATGTATTTATGGACAAAACATGTGTGTGTATATGATATTCCTGTTTAAAAAAATGGGTCCCTGATGTGATGTTTTTCACTGCATGAAGCAGAATAAGCAGCACAGCTTGAGTAAGAAACACACACCAGATAAAGAAGAAACACACTGGTGAGTAAGGAAATAAAAATTAAATTTTGTCATGCTTCTTCAGTCCTTTTTCAGAAGTGCTCACCAGAATGGTGGTGGCTCTTAGCAACTATTGCATCAAAATCTACAGTCAGAAGTGCAGGAAAGTTTTTTCATGACAGCATGCTGTTAAAGACACAAACTGTAATTCATTATTTTCTAAAATTTCTGATCTTCTAGCGAATATAATTCTTCAGTTTCATCCACAGTGAGACATTTTCAGCATCAGCAGGTCAAATCCTTGGTTTTTTTTGAAGTCAGTGCTCCTTTATTTCTCAGCATCATCTAAATTTCTCAAAAAATTCAGCTCGTAGCCCTGTGTAGATGAATACTGAAGTACTTTCTCTCTCTGATTGCCATTAGTGTAAGAAATGACTGGCTTTTAACCAACTTTATTGACCTTTTATGCCCTGGATTCATTTCTCTCAATATCTTCCACAGACCAATTTGCAGATTTGTTAGTTTTGCATTCACATGACAGTTCTGGGAAGCTATGCAGAATGCACTCGTCCTCCTGGTTCTTCCTTCTTTTATCAGAGCATATCAAATTTTCAAACACTGATGCTATTTTACTCTTTTTATATTTGTTACTGGAAGTCTTAATGTGCTTGGAGACTTTGAAAAGCTTCACATAATTGTACTCACCGCTTTTGAGGGTTCCTATATTTTTGTACATATTTTAGTTCTTTTTCAAGGATTTTCTGGGAAGTGCAAGCTCTTCTCTTATGGTTCTTCATGATCAATCATTGTGCTTTCCAGTTTGCAATTTTGGATGAATATATGCTGCAATTGTAGAAGTTTGTGTGTGGATATACAAATATGTGTTTGTATATGCACATGAATAGAGGCATATGCATATGAACAAATATGTCTCCACACTCACATGGGTATGCATAACATATATAGAATATGCATTTATGGATATTCCTAATGGCATATTTAGGCATATAGGAGGCACACAGGCCCTAGCTGCCAGAGTGGCTAGCTCTATAAACTATCACAAAACATGATTTTCCTTTGGTGCTCTTTCTAAGGACTCCAGCTCTTCATGACACTTTCAGAAGTCTGGTGTACAGTGGTGTCTGTGCATCGCTGTGACAAAGCACTTTTTGTCTTCTGCAAATTGAAGTTCATTACATTAGTGCTGATGTTCTCTCAGCAGGTGGTCGATGTCAATTATTTTTTGCTTCTGTTTAATGAAAGCTGCTACATATTCATTTCAATTCTGTTACAGACCTCTGAAGTTCTGACAAGCTGTGAGCAGTTCTTCTATCAGGTAAAATTATGAACAGCTTCCTAATAGTTGGAATCATCTTGTCCTGACTAACCTGGATTTCTCACAACTTGTCTCTATGTTTGCCTCATACACAGCTGAGGTTGTCCTTTTCCTTTCTCAATTTTTAGAGCTTGTTGCAGAAGACAGGCATCCAAACCTCACTTGCTCCCTTGCAACAGCTGTTTCCAAATGTTGGACAAGGTGATTTTATTTTAACAGGTGCATGCACAAGATAATTTACATTGATCTGAGGCTTGGACTATGTCCACATGAGAAACTTACCTTGCCCTTGCCCCAGCCAGCATGAAGTCTCTACTCAGATCAAGCTGAGTTTTATTCCTCAGGAAATAACAGCCTCCAGACTATGTGCCAGTATCAGTCACATGGACACAAAACAACCTAATCCTGAATCTTTAATAAAGTGCTTCTTGACTATACACTAGTCAGATTAAAAAAAAAAAAAAAAAAATCTGTGAAAAAAAACCAAAAAAAACCAAAACAAAAAAAAAAAANAAAAAAAAAAAAACCAAAACCAGAATATGGTATTGCATTAAAAAATCTCTTCCTAGTCTTCAACCTGCTGCAGTACTCAAATTCCCAGTTTCACTTCCAGGATTTTTCCATACTTTGATACATTTTGCACACACACACATATATATATATATAACCCCTACCTCTGAATCTGTGGGAAATTTTGGTTTTTAATTTTCTAGGTATTCAAAAAATTGTCTGAAACAATGGATCTTTTTTAAAGCCTTTGTTTGTCTTATGACTCATTAGAGGGACAAGAACTCATGAGGCACTCATATTGCAGTGGCAACCAAATCTGTTGAGAAACATCCAAGTTATACTCATATAAATCTCCCTAACAGCCAACTAGAGCACTCCCCCTACTATGTGCACACACACTGCCAGGCATAAAGAAAAGATGGTTTAAAAGTTTTACTTTGTGCCTCTCTAGACAATAAGTCATCAGAATTCATTTTTATGGCTGAAGACATAAAGAGTTTAGTGGCTGTGGAGCTGCCTCTGTTTACCAGAATTGGTTAGCTGGAGTTGCACAATGCAGTGTGCATTAGGCAGGTAGGAATCTGTTATCAGCAGTATAAAAACATCTGTCATGCTGTCAAGTTTAATGAAAGAGAAGCATGGAAGAAAAGATTGCAATCTAGAGATACAATTAGCTCTCTGGACAAAAAGTTTGAGCCATATAACTTCTTCATTGAAACACAGAATGACCAAACCACACACTGGAGATCACCTGGTCCAAGCAGGGTCGGAGCAGGGGTCAGCAAGAGCAGCGTAGCCAGAAGTGTGTCCAGCTGGGTTTTTAATATCTCTAAGTACGGAGACTCCACGGCTTCTCTAGACAACCTTTCTGTGTGTGATCTTCCTCCTCTCAAATAAGGTTTTGCTTATGTTTAAGTCTCATTTTGTGCCTTCTGCCTGAGAAAAGTTTGTCCTTTACTCCTCCATCAAGGAGTGTGATCCCTCTGTGTGTTCTCTTTTCCAGACTGGCAAGTCACAGTTCTTTTAGCCTCTTCTTTTATGCCAGATGCTCCAGTCCTTGAGCCCCTTCGTTGGACTCACTCCAGTATGATCAAGTCTCTCTCGTGCTGGGGAGCCCAGTGCTGGACCTAGCACTTCAGATTTATCTTGCCAGAGTAGGGAAAAAGGATCTCTTCCCTTGACCTGCTATCAACACCTTTGCGTAATGCAGCCCGGGTTACCTTTAGCCCTCTTGGCTGCAGAGGCAAACTGCAGACTTGTGTCCAGGCTTTGTGTCCACCAGGACACCCAGGACATTCCCTGCCAAACTGCTTTCCAGATGGGGCATACACTGGTACTTGGGTTATTCCTCCCCATGGTCAGGACATGGCCTTTACCGTTGTTGCTCTCCAAAACTTTTGGCCCATTTCTCAAGCCTTTTGAGGTCTTCCTGAATAACAGGACACCAATCTGGTGCATCAGCCACTCTTTCAAGTTTTGTATCATCTCTAAAACCACTGAGGGTGTGCTGTATCCCATCATCTGGATCATTAATTATAATGCTGAACAGTGTTGGCACTAGAACAATTACCCGAGGGAGAATCTGTGTGATGTTGTAGAACTGACATTCATTGCTTATGAGAAAAGTTATATTCAGACATTATATTAGAAACAGCTCTCCTGCCATCTTGACTATCAGATCAAAAAGTTTCCATTAGTTTTTTGGGTTGTCTTTTTTGTTTCATCTATTTTTGAGAAAACTCTTCTTCTTTATTGATGGAAAAAGTAATGTTTAAAAACCAAAGCCTACTGATTTTTAAACTGTCATGACATTGATCTTAAACTATGCAAATTTTGAATAATATTGTTCATGGTCTTTGTGTTGGATTTTGTTTTGATAAACCTAATTTCAGTTTTCAATACTGAAGTTTTCAGTAGATGGTCATCTAAAAGGCACATCATTGTCAAATGATAAAGAGACAAGTTATTATAGTTTATGTTAGTCTTCCTTTTCAGACCTCAGTGGTCACTCTATTTTTTAGTTCAGAAGACTTTGGTATTTACTTTGTTCAGTTCTTCAAGAAGCTCAATGATGTTTCAGTAATTAAACTTCATTATGCTACCTGCTAGAGCTCTTGCACTAGACTAAAATTCAGCTGCTGTCCTCTTGAATGACTTTTATTACTGCTGTTCACGTTGCGCCCTTGGAAATCGAACATTAGCAAAGATTTCTCCATCAGGGGTGACAATGTGTTAGACCATAAGGTGATAAAAAGGAAAGGGATGGCAGACATAAAAGGAAGTGTTTGTACATCTGTAAATACTACTTATACTACATCAGAAAATATTTTAGTACCAAGCTTCAAGTAAGCCCTGCTCGTTTGACATCCACATGAACCTTTTTTTTCACAGAAACTGTTCTTTCATAGGAATGTATTATCCAAGTGTACAATGTGTTGCTGTTTTCTTGTATTCATGACTTATGCCCAGATAGGATCCAACCACTAAAGGTAGAAAAACATATTAGGAAATTACCACTGTAATACTTCACATATACTTGATAAGTATAGATCTGCAAACATACTTGAATCAGCATATAGATCATGAAGTAATAGAATCAGAATTATTAAGGTTGGAAAAGATCTCAAAGGTCATCGAGTTCAACCATTAACCAGATAATATTTATGTTTCTGTTGGCATCTAAAAGAAGAGACACTGATAATCATGATTCTTCAGAGCAAGAGGACATTCAGGATAATCAAGTCTAATTCTCTTCAGATCTGGGATATCATGCCTTCAGCAACTGGCAAAAGTCCACCTTAGTTTTGTTGTCCACCTGCCCTATAAAATCACACTTCTGCCTTCCTGGCTACTTGCATTCATTTATTTTTGTGTCAGTTTGGTCCTGTAGGAGTTTTCACTTTCTATTCTTTCTTCCCTTTCCCTGAACCCCTATCCTTCCCACTCTCTGCCAGAAGGAAATATCACAAGCCATGTTTCCTCATTGGTTTTTTAGCCTTATTAAGCCGCACGTTAGTCTTACACCCATAGTATCGTCCTTCTTCCATTTGGTAACTGTTTCTGTTTCATTAATCAATCTACAAGTCCTCCCCTGGAGTGCTCCAGTGGCTCTGCACATAGGAAATGTGCAGACAGAGAAGTACAGGCATTGTAGTATCATTACTAGTATCAATTTTTGTATATTTAAGTTCTTAAAAATACTTGTAGGCTGTTATCTTCCTGATTTAAGAAGAAAACGAAAAAAGGAAAAAAGGAGAGAGTCCAAAGCTCAAGCTTGTAAATTTCACTACTATCTTTGTTCAGAGTAACTGCAGTTTTCCAAAATTTGTAATTGCATGAAGTATCAGTTAAAACCAGCACAGTCTGCTGTAGCAATGTAGCTCTGTTTTCATGGACATTGTACCTACATGTCTTGCTTTTCCCTGTAAATTAAGTGGCAGTCACTCAGCATTTTTTCTGCAAAGTTTAAAACAAATTTTTTTGAAACCTCAGGAATACCATTCAGCAATGTCAACTGAAAAACCTGTTACAGTTATAAATGATGTACATAAACAGGGCAGTGTACTGGCTTCATATAGGAAAAATAATGAGCTACTTCCATGACACTGTGTACAGCAATGTTTATCAGGCTGTGATTTCTGGATCAATGGATGTTCTTAGGCATTCAGAAGTGCAGCAAAATGTCTTTTTTTTTCTGATATGAGAGAAATACAGGAACATTGAAAATGTAACCTACATTCAGTAGAGCAGTAATTGAATTTTGTTTTGGCATTATTTCATATTATGGATGGATTTTTTTTTTTTGTGTTTGTTTGCATGTGTGTGCTTGTGCATGCATATACTATATTTCTGTGTTTGTATGTTTCTATATTTTGACAAGGTATCCTGCAAATTTGAAAAATGTGAAAATCAAAGCAGTTGTTCCTAATTATTCCTTCTATCTCTATCACAGCATGCAAGTGCAGTAATGAAGAAAGTCAAGAACTGTGCATGCCACCAGCAATATCAATGCTAAGGAATTCATGCAGCTTGTCTGAGCCCTCATCATTTCTTTCCAGCAGGTCAAGAACTAGTTCAAAAGTAATGATTCTCTTGAATCACAGTAAATGTGAGAGGTTGTCCTTCCAGGCACTTTGCTTATTTTTGATTTTTCCTTTCAGAAAGTTAGAACTAAAGCTATTCCTGCATTCTCATATTTTTGTGCCAGACTTGAATCACATTGACAGCCATTATGACCAATATTTTTTTCCTCATTCATAGGCAGGTCACAAACAAGCTTTGCCCCAAAAAGCTATTTTTTTTCAACTTTAAGAAAGGAGTCTATGTTTGCATTTTTGATTGGATTGTGAGTTTGGAAAAAGAAAAATGGTAAAAATTTATGAGACAACATTACGTCTATAAGACATAATAAGTATTCTGGCTGACTCCTTCTCTTTACCCTCAATTTCAAATGAGTAAAATACATTCTCTTGGACTTCTTCACTCTACTTGTGTATTTATATGAGGGATTATATTGAATTATATAAAGGAAATTTATTCAAGTTCTTAGGGGAAAAGTCCACATAATAAAGATAGTATTCATTTTAATTCTGAATGTCTTCTTTTATTCTTTTATGTGTGATATCTATTTTCTTCTGTAGATTGCAGTTTGATAATAATAATCCTTCACAATAACTTTGAAGAGATAAAAGAAAAAGCCCTTATAATGTACTCCCTACATTCCTTCACTCATATATATTGAAGTATTCAAATCGACATTTAGCATTTCCTTTAACACTGAATTTCTGTTTTAAAATACGCAAAATGGGATTTTTGACAATATTGCTATCAAAAATTAAAGCTCACATGGATTCTGGCAAGGATCATCTCTTTCTAAAACAGGGAAGAATGGGAAGAGGAAACATTCCTGCCTCTGAGGTATCCTTTAGATCAGTTCAGCCAAGTCATGCCTCATGCAATGCTGTCAAGATCAATAAGACTTGTTACAGAGTGACTTACTGAAGTCACTTTGGATAAATTATTCACCAAGAACTTCACAGTTTTCGTGGTATTTTAAGACAATAATTTAACAAATCTCAGAGGCATGTCAATTTAAAGTATTGATCCAAAGCTTGGAGTTTCAGCTAATTATGCACAAAGAGCACAGGTTGATAAAAGTTTTCAAAACTAGATTAAAAAGTTAGGTTGATTCATTCAAGTGATATTTAACATTAGGGTCAAATTTAAAACACTGTGGAAATGTCCTTTACAGCAATGGCAGCACTTTTGCCTCCTGCCAAAAGTGGGAAGTGTATAAAGCCTGAAGAGAAAAGACATGCATATTAGGAGAATTCAGCAAATTTCCTGGAACTTCAGTCCCCTCTTATGTGTTCAGAAATTTAATTTATTATCATATTGCCCTAAAGATAAAATTTAATTTAAAATAATTCTGCTGTAATTTCAACCTTTTTACATCTTGAACTCTTTTTACTTTGGGACTGTATCCTTTTGTGAGTGTCAAATACCAAGCATTTAGAAAAATCTACCTAGGCTGGTTATAGGTAATGAAAGAAACATATAACTTTCAACTTCAAATGCAAAAATAAAACCTAGTTTTGGCACAGTTAAGAGAAGGACAACATAGCATAGAACATTTAGAAAATGCTGCAAATAAACTGAAAACTATTTTACAACCTTCTTTTTTTACTTAATCTCAGAGAAAATAGCTTCATTCAGCTCTGTTAGTATTTTCAAGAGACCTATATCCTTTGAAAATATATTTTTAGTGGTCAAAGGTAAAATATATTGCATTCTGCTATACAGCTATACTAAAATACCCTTGTTAAAAAGAGCCTTCAGAAAATGCTACTTTGAACCTGAAAAGTGACAAATCTTGAAGCTACTTTTTCTTTTTTTTTTTTTTTGTCTAAAACAAGAAGTGATCAGCTGTTCCACCAGTGTCCACTCTTGCCTGAAAACCCTTTTGGCAAAAAGTGTGAAAAATTAGTGGAGAATGAAGTAATTTCTAGATAAAATTAGCTTTTTGGTTAAAGCAAACAGAAGGAGAATAAACATGATTTATGTTTCTGTTTTGTTCCATATGCACCAATTACAAACAAATTTAGCTGCTGGTGGCCAGAACCCCAAGGATCTTGTGATGTGTATTCCTATTTGTCTCTAATCCTATATTAAATATTGTACTGAGGCCTGTTAAACATTGATAAGCTTTTTTTGCACTGTAAGGTCCTCCGAGATCATTGTGCCTAAATACCATAAAGACCTGGATTAGGTTTATGAATTGTTATGGTGGGTTAGATACATCTTAGCTCTCAGTCTTATCTCTCCAAGGGAGAAATTCAGCCTGACTGTATATTAGTATTAGTATCATTGTAGTGATTAGCTGTTCAAATCTGAAAAAAAAGAAAAAAAAATGTAATTCAGTGTAGTTTTCTGATGATCATTCTTCACTATCAAAGGAATTTTGTCAGTCTTTTATGGGAAATTTAAAAAAAAACCTGCAGAATTGCATATTTATCTTTTTTTTTTTGTGTACAAACCTTTGTAAAGAACTCTACTTTTTTCAACTTGTACAATATATTGGTTTGGAAACATTGTTTCTCTATTTCCTTTGTTTTTTCTCAGAGCAAGAACCTTCTGTTTTGGTTAAATATTTATTTCCTCATTGCTATACCTTTCTGACTTGTGAATGTATGGAACAGAACTTAGTATAGGTCTGGTTTTAGATTTTTTTTTTTTCTAAGAGATATTTTTAAGTGCAGAAAAAAAATCCAAGAATATTATCAAACTACACCCAGACTTGACTTTTCAGTGCCATTTTTTGAGGTTTTGCATTTTGATTGAGATTGGTCCATACAACCTTTATATATATATACATAAATAGTATGTGCTTTTATGCCTATTGATACAAATCATCAAAGGACAGACATAGACACAATTTTCTGGGTGCAAATGGGAGAAGGACAGAATGGCACCACATATTTCTATGTCTGAGGCTTAGAGCATTTTAGTTTCCATCTCCAAAACCAGCAGCTGTTGTTTACCCTTCAGCATCTTTCTGATAAAGCTGTACTACTAAATACACAGGAAGTGTGTCCAATATGTATTTACTCACTCTCCACTTAGATGTGCTGGTGTGTAAATGATTCCTGGATTTCTAAAAGCAGCTGAGTCCAGGGATATTATTCCCTGTATCTCAGGATCACAGTCGTTCGAGGCAATTTCCCTAACAAGATAAATATATTTGCTGACATCTGTAAGTGGCTTACTACCAAGTGGGATGTTAGCCTGATTATTCTGTACTGTTTAATAGAATGACACAGCTCTCTTCAGAGCATAAGATTTCCTGACACAAATTTTCTCTTCTTAATCCTTAATAGAAGAACCACCCCCCCCCATAATCAGCTACCATGGATATTTAATAATACCTGCTTGCTCTTTTGCATAGCCTTATCATATTAGGATCAAGGAAATAAATATTTTTTCCAAATGACACTCATCTTGATATATATCTGTTCAGTTTTCTGAACAAGGGACTATAATGTGATTTTGGAGTTTTAGATTTTGAGCTTTAGAAATACATATGGGAATCTTTTGTATATGTGTTTCAGATCACAGCAATAACAGCTTATTTTATAACATCTAGAGCTTTCCTATTGTGAATTATTAATGTCAATGCCTTAAAGAATTAGAAGTATATAGAAGACCACACTTTAGCTTTGAAATTATTTGCTTGAAAACCTACAGGAAGGTGTGACAGGCTAAAAAACCAAACAAAACTTAAACAAACAAGAAACCTGAGTTTTGCTTTTCCTACTTTTAGCTATCTCAAGAGAGTAAGAGGACAAATTAATATTAAGCAGAATTTCAGAAGCAGCCATCTGACTTTATTCTGAATAGTAAATATCCTTTCTCTTTTTAAAAATCTCATTTCTGTTTTCAGTCAAAATAGTAAGTTTTCTCAATCATTATATGTCTTTTAAGTTCTCTACAGAGTTCAGCAAACATTCCCATCAGCCTAATGAAGTAGGTCATGGAAGAATAATGCTATTTTTTTTGGCACAGCATAGTAAAACCCAGAACAAATTAATTGCTTTCAAAATGCTGTGCCAGTAGAGAGCTGTGCAGCTCCCAAATTCTGAGGTTATATACACATTCATTTTGCTTTAAACATGGGTGATAGTAAAGCCAGAAACTAAGTTGGACTCTAATTTCTAATGTCTGCTCCTTTTTTATTTTTTTTCCTTCTTATTTTTTTATTTTTTTTTCTTGTTTCTTGTGATAATTTTTTTTCCTGTGGGTATCTGGGTATAGCTTGCCACAGATTCTTTTATTTCCTCCAGAGCAGAATATATCATCCTTAAATCTAGTTGGCTGAAACAAAAAGAAAAATATAACCACCAAATCCCCAAATTTAGATTCTCTTACTTAATGCATGTAATGCCTTGAAAAACTATGCCAGCTCTGGCTGATACAAACTTCTGCTGAGGGACTAGCTGAAATTGGAACTTTTATTTTTGGGATCGTCTATTGACAAGCTCAAAAATATTTAGGTTGTGAGTGAAAATCATGTCTGAAAATCATGTCTGAGTGAAATCATGTCTGAAAACACAGAGGAAACAGAGACAAGCTAAAGCATCGCTGGGTGTCAGTGGAGTGACCTGTCCTTGGCTGTGCACTCTCTGAATCCTAGTGCTGCAGGTCAAGGCATTCCCATAGAAACAACATTTTCATAATAACATGGCAAACATGCTTTAACTGTTCTTTTTATCCCTCTTTCACTGTGACACTCCTTGAAACCATTTTCTTTTTTCCTTTTTGTTTCCTTTTCCACTTCCTTTTCTTTTTCTGTTTCCTCTTCCTCCCTTCCTTTTCCTTTTCCTTTTCCTTTTCCTTTTCCTTTTCCTTTTGCACTTCCTCTTCCTCTCTTCCTTTTCATTTCCTTTTCCTTTTCCCTTTCCCTTTCCTTTTCCTTTTTTCTTTTCTTATGGGACATAAAGCCAATAGCTCTGGAATGAGCTGTGTCAGTCAGTTTGAGAACTACTCACAGAGGGTTTTTTTTTTATTTCCATCAAATTTCATGTCAGCCAAGGCATGTTGCTGACTAAGAACTTGGCTGCACAAACTGAGCTGCTGCAATAACTCACTGCTGCTATTGAAATTCTGCTGCTCCTTCTGTCTTCACTGGTATCAGCCCTGAAGTCCTGCTTCATTTCTACCAATTTGACACTACTGTTAAAATAAATTCCCACTCAGAAAGACAGGAGGTAAAAATAACTTGAGATTGCAACAAAGAGCCAGGCAAAGAGCAGAAAACAGTTCTGCATTCGCTTCTGTCATAGTCCTATGAAACTGAAGGGAGAGGGCAGCAGCCTGCCTGTTTTCGTGTGGCAATGCTGCACTTTTCTACACTGAGAATACAGAGAGGTCCTTCTCATTCTCATGACCACCTTAAAATAAAATTAAAAATATATATCTATATTTTTAATGATGACCACAAGAAGTTATTAGACACTTAATATTTATTACACAGGAGAAGGATAAGGACAATGTGTTCACCTGAACCTCACTCTCTACCTTTCCACATTTACTCTTTCAATCTTATTGGAATATTTACAGGAAATTTGGGGGCTCATGCTTTCATGTCAAAAATTCATGTAAAAGAAGAGTAGGTATATTTTAGAAAGGTAATAAAGCACAAATTTTAATGGAAAAGTCTTAAAATATATAGTTCATCTGTGGGCAACTTCATGGTCACTGACTGAAATAAATTGCTGTTTTGCCTAACGCTTGTATAATCAGGAAAATCATGATGGTGTTTTCTAAAATGCTTAGATTCAAATGAGTTAGGTGGTGATCCATGAAGTTTTAAATTTTTTCTATATTTAAAAAATGAGTATTTGATTGGTTTTTATTAAACTGCTTTTACTACAATGCATTGTAATAATACCTACAAATAGATATTCTTGTACTGCTGACTTTGTGGGTTAACTTACAAGAAAATAGAGATATAGGCTGCACATTAGACTGTGTCTATTTCTATCAAATTGCATGAGTGGATGAACTTTTCATATGAAGTTTGAAAAGTTCAGAGTTTGGAACATATTAAGGGGAAATGAAGCAGATCTTGAAAGAAAGGAACGTGTATGTGGTTTTTTTCAGACTCCAGAAATGCAAGTCACAAAAGTTCATGTGGATTTAATTGAAAGATCTTTTGAGTTATTTGTGCTATTGTCTTCTTGGGCATCTGAGTTTCTGAGGAATAGTTTTTCAATAGAAATCTCTCATATGTGTTGGCAGTTTTTCATAATGAGGGTGGCAAAGTGATTTTGTTTCGAGATTGAAATTCTTTAAATTGATGGGAGTGCTACCTGAATCTAAGATATTAGAACCTGCATTTATAAAAAGAACATCATTCATAAAAAGGTTTTCAGAAAGGAATTCTCTTAAAGTATTCTGCTTTATCTGTAGAATATTTTATCTTGAACTTTGGGAAATGTGTATAGATTCTAAGATACTTTTTTTCTTTCTCTTATTTATGTTGAATACGTCTTATATAGGATATAATCTACTGAATCAGGAAGCTTGTTTATCAGATATGCAAATGGGTACTACTCCACAAAAGTGATAGAATCTGTTCCAATTTATTTTTAGCCCTATCAAGCAATTCCTTTTCTTAGATATATGAAAAATGGGAGGTTCCAGAGTCCTATTATTTCTTGAAAGCAAATAATAATACAATTTCCATCCCTGTTCATAAACAGATCCTTTACTCAGATACACACCACCATAACTACAATTGGCATCAGTAGCAGCTGTGCCTATGTAGCTTGGGCAAAACTTGGCCCTTAATCAAAATCATCCTCTGCAGAAAAATCTACATTTATGATTATTCAGTTATCTCTCTTCCTTCAGTAGTGTATCATAAATTGTAAACCTCCAGTAACTTTGTTGTGTATTATTCCATTGCATTGTCAAATTAATAATTATGTATTAATATTATTCTGCAAAAATCCCTCATATGTTCTGGGCAAGTCTGGCTATTCTGAATATTTATGAGACAATCTAAGCATCAAGCCCTGTAACCCAATAAATACATTATTGACCTTGCTAATGACAGATTTCAGTCTTCACAGCAGCTCTGCAAATCCTTGGGACTTTTTAGGCTTTGTCAGGACTTCTCTTGGCCTGCTCAGAGCTGTGTTTCACAATGCTCAGCTGTAAAAGCAATATTCTAATGACCTATTATCTAATGACTGTTCCTTAATTTGTTTTACTTTTGCTGAGCTTTGTGTAACTAAGTAGTGTAATTTTTGTATGGATAGTACTACTAGGTAATTTTTTTGTGTGGAATGAGCTGTTTATAATGGTGCAGAGAAATGGAACAAAAGACTGGGAGTGAGGCAGAGCCCATAAATGTGGGGGAAGTTCATGCAGTGTAGAGAGCACACAGGGATGGGATGATGACAGAGGTGGCAGCTGGTGACATGAGGACCCCCAGGGCTATAAAAAACTCATGAGTGGTCAGTTACCTATTGATAGAGAAATACTGCCTCCACACCTGTGTAAAACCAGTTTTTTAGAAGCAACAGGAGAGCGGAGAGCAAATATGCGAGATAGGAAAGATGTTTGTTTGACATATGGGAAATTAAGATATATTAGGGACAAATAAACTACCACAAAAACCCAACAAAATAAAAACCAAACAAAACAAAACAAAACAAAAAAACAACCAAAAAACCCCAAAACCTAAACAAAGAACAATAAAAACCCCAAAAAGAAAAAAAAAAAAAAAGACAACCAAACAAGGGGGAGAAATTATGTTAGAAATATACATTTGACCTGAAATGAGGAGCAAGAAACTGTTAACATCAACATGATGCACCTGAGAGAAGGACATGCATTGCTGATGATATGCTACAGTGTTCCACTCCTGCTATGATGCTGCAAACTCTAAGACCTATAGAAGCAGTGGAGGGGGAAGAATAACCCCACAGAAAAGAGTACAAAATCCAAGGTTTGCATAATAATTATAATGGCATTATTTTTGAGGTTTTCCTATAAAATAGTTTTCTTTCCCCTTTTTTTATTCTTGTAATTTCTATGACACAACTAAGTGAATTCATGTTACTGTATAAAAGGGGTTTTTTTTTTTCCTTTTTGTTGAAATAAATATTTTGAACATAACAAATACACCTTAATGTTTTTCAGCAGAGCATGCAGCCCCTATGTTGAAGTGCAGATTGTGCCATCTGCTTGTGCACTTGGGGAATTTCTGAGTCTCATAGGTACTCCCCGTGTAGAACATTTATGCATTCTATTCCTATGTGAATTCCCAACAAGTCAATTTAAACAGCATGTATTTTTTTCAATGTCTCAAATAGGAAGTTTTTTCTAAGGCATATAAAAAGAGCATCCAGCTTTAAGTGTTTGCTCCAAATGGACAAATACTAGATGATCTGTAACAAGGAAAGAAAGATGGGCTTGTGAAAGATTAGGTTCTATATTCATTAAATTTAGTTATTTGGAAGATCACAGAATATTTTTCCCAATCAACATCTCTGATTTGAGTAGAATCTTCTGGGAACTGTTAAATTTTACAGAGGAACAGAACAATGAGATGAGTAACTAAAAATATTTTCCTAGACATTTACTGAAAGAAATATACCTGAAAGGCTGTCAGCCTTTATCTACCCTCAGCAATGATTTTATCTTCACTGTAATGTCCCTAAATCCCATTACTTCCTTTTACCTTTATTGTAACTCAGAAGGTGATCTGTGTTATTCTCCAGTAATGCTGGAAACATCATAAGATGGCTTTTAATAGGAGACTTGGAACAGAAAGCAACAAACCAAACACATATTTGGATCCTAGATCTCATTCTTAGAGAAGGGTGTAGGTCACGTGCCTTAGTGCACAATGGGAGTGGGGATAAAGAAATAAAGATACTGGAAGTGCATCCAGCACCCTCAGCAGGCAGGACTGCAAGCTGCTCCCTGCAGCAGTGTTTGAAAGGAGGTGCAGATGTGTGCTTGTGGGGAGCTGCCTTCCCACGTGGGGAAAGGGAGGAATGGGCGTGTGGTCAGGCTGTACTCCAAGGGGCAGTGTGAGCCTCACTGTGTCTCTTACCCAATGTCTTTACACAGGAGCAGTGGGCAAAACCGTGGTAATAATGCTTGGAAATCACTTTCTGTGATTTTTCTTCCTGGGTTCACCTTCATTTTTGGAGCCATGTTCTTGAGGATTGACAGTTATTTACTGAGTTGTGAGTGGCAGCATAACATTTATGCTGGAGGCAGCATTTTGCATCTCCAGCAACCTGCACATGTGAAGATCATACATCTACCTTTTCTAGACCAAGCTAATACCTGTAATCCTGCCTTTATTTTCTCCTTTACTTTTCCAAAAAATAGCTACTTGATTTTTAATTATTACAAAACAAATGTTTATAAAATGTATTGTGAAAGATATTTGACACTTCCATGCTTCTGTGCAAGTATCTAGCTTATTACACATTTGTTTCTTGCTGCCATAGTATCTTTAAAGGAAAGCCCTCTCAAGTGTCATGAAAATAATTGCTCTACCTCTTCATAATGTTTCAATCATTATGAATTAAGAAACTTTATTGACTGTCATTAGAATTTCTTCTTATAAATAAAAAATATTCATGCCAATTAGGGCAACGTTTCCATATTTTTTTAATATATTGATAGATCGTTTTTCTGATCTAAAATTTTACTACTGTTGGTAGAAAATGTTGGACTGAGTCCAAGACAGTGAAGATAAGTTAGTAGAAATGGAAATGAAACTCATAGTAAATATTAAATATTATTATAGTCTATTTCCTATTTGCATTTCTGTCCATCCTCCTTCAGTACTTCTAATGAAAGAAAACACATTGAATATCAAGAGCTGAACAAGAACTGAAATTCATTTTAAGGATAAGGAAAGTGACATGAAATTGAATAGAACTTTTGCCATCAACATTATTCATAAGGACCATTTGTTGATTAAACTATCTGTTGTACTCTCAGCATGTCATATCACATCAATCACATATGAATTTAAATTAAAGCCATATTCCAAAAAATAATAATTGCCAAGTTGCCACGTGTGCCATCTGAGTGCTAAATTTAAGCTTTTGCAGTACTTCAGCAGCTGCATGAACCTATGAATAATTCATTAACTGTATTAAATAGTAGATTAGAATTAACCAACTAGTTGCATATTTTAGCTAATGTTTGGAATGGAAGAAATATAACTAGCCAATTCACCAGATACTTCCTAATGAAAAGCAATTATTTTGTGCAACATTTTAGAAGATCTACTTAATCCTTAATATAAGCTTTAGGCAAACAGAGAGGAATTGAGCTAAAATTCAAAATTACAAGAAGAAAAAGAATGTAATAAATGATATGCAGAAAAAGACAAGGTCTTCAGCTAGATAATGTACAAGTGGCTTGTACATAGCTCCAGGGATTCTTGTTCTTGTATTCTACAGACAACAGGTGATTTTTTAGGCTTATGTTCATAATTTTTGTGTATTTTTGGGTTGAAGGGATAATGATAAACTCTCTATGCACATCAGAAATTATTTGTCTTTTTTTTTCTAACTAACTAGCATTAAAGTCCATATTCCCAATGGCCAGAGGTATGCTGGTGCTGGGTTTGCCTGCTTTATGTGGCTGGTAAGCAACAGCAAATACCTGATGGAAGGAAACTGAAAATTTCCTTCACAGGCGTTAGACGTTCTTGTTCTCAAACAAACTGCCAACACATAAACAGCTCATTTTATATCTATGGGCTCAAAAGTAATGTGTTTTTAGAGCCAGGAAAAGGGGAGTAATTTCACACTAAGGTGTAACTGAAATCACATGATTTTATAGGATCTTAGATTATCTCAGGTTGGAAGGAACCCATGAGGATCATCGAGTAGCCACTGCAGGACTACATAAAACTAAACCATGTGACAAAGTGCATTGTCTGGCCATTCCTTGAACTGTAACAGGCTTGGTGCCATGACCACTTCCCTGAGGAGTCTGTTCCAGTGAGAAACCTTTTCCTAATGTTCATTTTGAACTTGCCCTGACACAGCAAAAATCAAACTGTCTGGGGAAAGATTTTCCCCTTTCAGGAAACTGCTGGCTTAGGAAGCTGCCAGGGTATTTTTCTTCTCGTCACAGGGGCAAATGTGACTCTTGAGTATTTTTATTGCACTTTATGTTGACCTCAGGTCTCTAGATTGATCCCCTGTAAACTGGGAGTTTAAAGAATTAGGTTGTGGAGCTCATGAACATATGTGGTTGCCACTGTTTTTTTGGGGAGTTTTTTTATAGTTTTCATAATGGTATTCCTTTTTTAACCTGTGAGAGCAGGTACCATAACACATTATGCAAATTTGTGACCAAGACTGCATCAGGACTCTTAAAGGGTAAACAGGAATTAATAGCACCATGTCCTGTGTTTGAAAGGAGGAGCTCCATCACTGAGCAGCAGTACAAAGCCTCATTCCTAGATGACTCCTTGCCTACTTTCTTTGATAGTCCTCTTTGCCTGTGTAGAGCAGGATGGGAAGGAGTTTGTGATGCTCTCTGTGACTTGTGTGGGACCTAATCTGCTTTAACTTGCTTTTTTTTGTTAACACAGATGCTTATTCATTCTTAGTGAACTGTAATTTTTATCTAATTATAATTTTTGAATTATTATAACATTCATATCCAGGCCTTCACCTCTGGATATACTGCTGTCTGCAACTAGTAGAGGATCACTTATCCAACCTGCTATGAAGGGATCAGGTCATGCCAAGTAGAATTTAGGAAATTTTCTAATTCAGGGTATGACACAGAAATGTGTTTCCTTGCTTTAAAATTACTGTCTGTAGTAGTAGTAATGACAATATTATTATTATTATTAGTAGTAGTAGCAGTAGTAGTAGAAATGATGATATTTTTATTATTATTAGTATTATTAGTAGTAGAAATGATGATATTTTTAGTAGTAGTAGTAGTAATAGTAGTAGTAGTAGTAGTAGTAGTAGTAGTAGTAGTAGTAATGAAGGGAGGAAGTGGGGAGGGAGGGAGGAAGGGAAGGAGAGATGAGAGAGCCACAGGGAATGCTACCAGTATAGTAGAAGCAAGTTGGTAATAATACAAAATGGTATCACTTTTACTTAGAGTGATATCTGAGTCCTTTGGTATAAAATAATTAAAGTGATGCAATACTCTGATAAAGGGAACTATTTAAGATATTAAGGTACTCCAGCATTGTTTTTATTTGTGTTACAACTGCTTATACATAATATACCAGGGCTTTGCAATGGCCAGTGGTTTAAAGATATCTGAAAGAGAGAACTCCTAGTCCTGGCAAAACACTCAGGAGAAATAAGTGAAAGTGAAGAGGCAAAATGAAGTAACAGTGCAGTGGATGTTTTAATTAAAAGCAGTGGATGAAGGAGGTGGTTGGTCTGATTAAATGGCAGAAGAGTTGGCCTGGCAAAATTTAATTCACTGAGGTTAACAGGAACAACTTTCTACACAGATACCCTATTTTGTTGACCTCTTATTTTACTTCAGCTTTTACCACTCTGTCAAGAAGATACCTGAATAAAATATTTAGGGTTTCATAATTCATTACTGTTTCTAACTTCATTTTTCAGTGTGATTTTTTTAATAGTGTTATCAAGCATGTACATAGGGAGAGATTTGTTCCATCACCTAAGCCTGTTTCTATAGTAATTTAAAAAATCTCCCAGTGTGATATATTTCTCAGGATCTCAAATAATTAGGACAATTGGTCAAATGGCATTCTTGATTCCACAGGGGTATATTGCAATTAAGAAAATTCTGCTCTGTTAAGATAATTTCATAGTGAGAAAAAGATATATTAGTATGTATAATTGTAATAAAGTTTAGCATTTACAATATGCCTTCTACCTTAGGATTTCAAAAAGTTCTTCAGAAGAATTTGTTTTGTGTTCAGGCTGTGGTACATCTGCTGCTACCTCTGTGTTACAGATAAGGAAAATAAATTACAGAAAGTAAAAATAAATGCAAAAGCCTGTGTGTTAAGCCACTGAAAGAGGCTGATGGAAAGACCTAGAAGCAAAGTTTTGTCTTTACATTGGTTCACTATTTCTGAAGCATTGAAAGGGCTGGATTCCAAGCTGAGCTGTGTATCTCAGGCATGTGCCCTCAGAGGTCTCCTCTAGAGTGTACACACAGAGAATGTCTGGCTATAACCCCCCTTACACGTCTTTCAAACAGATGAATCCAAATTTGCACATCATAATTTAAATCTGGGAAAAAATGGAAGAATCATGGCCTGTCACCCCTCTGGTATAAGAGGGGTAACAGCTCAGAACTTCTCTTGGAGCAGCAGCTTCCTTTATACCTCCTCCTCAGGTCTTGTCTGAGTCACAGTTCTATCCACACCCTTCACAACAGCTCTTTAATGCACTGATCCTCCAATGTAAAGGCTTGGAGTTACGAAATCATTGGCAATGCTGAGGAAAAACATCACTTCTGACAGATGAAAAATGTAGAGGAACAAAGAAGTTACACAATTTTGTATTAGAATTTAAAGATTTCTTAGAATTAAAATTTCTTACATTTAAAAAATCAAACTAACAAAAAGAATAGATTTAAAATATTTCAGTTCAAACTTTTATTTCTGTCATCAGTATTTATCCTCATATCATCAACATCAACTTCTGTGTAGCTCCAAATCCCGATGGTGTCTTTCAGATATGATATTTCAGTGCAAATCTACTCTTTCCTTCCTGTAATATCATTTCAGTTTCCTTCTAGTAAACATGTGCTTAAAATGTTTCTGTTTCATATTAATATTAATTTTTGAAAATGGATAATCTGTGAAACAAACACAGAGAATTCCCCCTGTCATGTAAGGTCTATCTAGATGATAGGGAAAGAAACTCCATGAGGCTAAAATAAATTAATTAATGTTACACTCATCCCCAAGGTACACTACATAAGTGACATAAAGATCATCTGGGGATGTGGAAGTAATAAAGAATAAATCCATAGTCCTCATAATCCACATTTCAAATTTTTTGCAGTTATTAAATCTTTAAAAATGTGTAGAAGAATCAGAGAGTCAGAATAAAATCATTGGGAGGAAAGAAGATATTAAATAAAGTTTGGGAAGGTATTATTTTTCATTAGAAAGAAAAAAGGCAAAATAGAAGGATAAAGAATAAATTTCCTATAATAACAGCAGGAAGTCAAGGAGTAAGGGCTATGAACTAAACCAAAAGAAGTTCCAGCTCACCATGAGAAAAAACTTCTTTACTTTGAGGGTGGCAGAGCACTGGAACAGCTGCCCAGGGAGGTCAGGGAGCCTCCCTCTCTGCAGACATTCCAAACCCACCTGGATGCTGCAGTGTCACCTGCCCCAGGTCACCCTGCCTTGGCAGGGGCTGGGCTGAGTGATCTCCAGAGCTCCCTTCCAACCATAATGATTCTGTGATTCTGTGATTGTAGAAATTGGAAAAAAAAACAAAACACTTTTTAAAGCATTTTCATCACAAAATGTGAAATTCATGGTCACTGTGTCTTATCTGAGATTTAGTAAAATGAGTAATCTTTGATATAGAATGCAAAACTATTTGGTATTAAAACTTATATTGATATTGAAATGGATAAAGCTATAGGGCATAAGTCAGGCTTTCTCTGATTTTGCAGACTTAAGATGAATCTTTCCTCACAGCCACTCTATGAATGTCTAAACCAGAAAACCTTCCTTCAAACCCAGCTTGGAGGTGGGATGAGAAACAATACTGAGCCACTGCCAAGCACTGTGTGCTTTCTGTTACACAGCCCTGGGATGGGGAGGAGGGGGGAGAAAAAAAAAACTTGGCTTTGCTTTGGGGTCAAAGTAAGTATTTAGGTCATGTTTTTCCTCTCATTCAAGGACTCAGAATGTAATTATTTGTCACTCTGAACTGGCCCTTTGTCCATAAAATAGATATTTATGCGAGGTACTTACAGATAACTATGGTGCAGAAAAATACTGCTTAGACTTCTGCTTCTGTTACTGTCATTTCAAACCTGAGTCCCTTAGTTCAAATCTCTTGTTCCTTTCCAGCTGAACTGTAAAAACATGCCAATGTTGTGATGTGAACAAACAAGGACAAGGAAAACCTGTCTAACATAATTTCACTTGACACCCAAATTATAGTCATGTTGGGTTCAGAAAGTAAAGAATGCAGCAGAAATCAAATGGGCTGTTTTTTTCTTTAGTGCCAGTACATTCTCTCTTGTCATTTTCTGCATATCAAAAATAGAAATGTTTTCTTCTGAACTAATCAAAACTAACAAAAATTTTAGGTCAAATATATTTCTCTCTAGAACTACTTTGATCTTACAACTACCTTATTAGGTTGAAAAAATAGTCAGTTCTAGTTTATCCTACTAATCCTAATGTTACTATGCTAGATTGTCACTAAGTCTGTTTTTATTTATTTTTCATGTTGGCTGGAAAGCTCACACAATTTTTTGATTTGTATACATAGTCTTCAAAACTAAAACAAATTAGTACCTTTTAATTCTATACAATGAAAACTTCCATTACATCCAATGCAAAATTAGATTCAATGTTTTATGGAACTTTTTTGCCTTCTTTTAGAAAAGAAATATAACTTTGATAATATTCCACTATTGTAATGATCACTGACCTATCAAAATGCATGCTATCATTTTAATGCATATCTAACCTGGCATAGAATACAGACCTAGGTGTGATGTAAAAAACACAAGAGGAAGCTCTGCATCACTGTCAAACTCTTGTATATGTCAAATAAACATAATTTCTAGAGATATTATTTTTTTCTTTTATTCTGAGGAGCTGAACTGTTCCAAATTCTGTTTCAAGAACCTTATCCACCTGACCATTGAGGGCACACAGCCAGATTAGTGGGAGAGTTGCTGCTTACATGAATGAAGACCAAGGCACTGCCTCAAGAGCCCTAACAGACACAGACAACCCAATTTATCTGCCTCTTTGTATCTTTGGCTAACATAATCTCTGTGGACTCATGTGAAAAAAAATCTGACTGACTTACTTTTCTAATTGCTCCAAACTCTCTCCATTTCATCAATTTTCCCTGCCTGAAAAGTGCTGATAAAAGGCCCTCGTTCTCACTGACTGGGAAATGAACTAAAAGATGCCACTTCTACTTTTCTTTCTAATATTAATATTAAAGTTTGAGGGATTTTGAAGAAAATTAAATTTTGAGATGATTAGCTAAACCTGCAGCTTTAATTAATCATAGCCTTAATCCATCATAATGCTTATGCATGCATCAAGATTTTAAGCATGTGGACATGAGTTCACACAAATGGGGTTTTTTTAGAAAAGAAAAATGTCTGAATAAAGTTTAAAGTGAGTTTTTTGAATTTTTCCATACTTATATAAAATTGTGCAAAATTGGAACTTCCACAAAATATAGAAAAATATTCATTTTATTCTGATTTTCAGTTACTGAAAGCATCCAGATATTATAAAGGTAGATTAAAAAAAAAGAAACAAAAACAACAAATCCAAATTACTCTGTTTCAGAGAACTAGAAATATGAAAGGAAACTGGGAAATTCTGCTCTGATTTTACTTTATTGCCTTACAGTGTACTCACAAAAGGGCCTTGATTTAGTGTCTGATACTTATTCTTCAGGCTTGTTATGGAATTCTCATCAAGGCTAGGGTGATATCACCAGGCTGACCAGAGACATGATGAAATTCCTATTTACAAAAAAAAAATGGTTGTCCCCTGTCTACTGAGAAAAAAAATGCCTTGACTGATACATCACTGTCAACATTTTCTGTCATTATTTATTCCTCTCTGTTTTCTGTGGAAGCCCTTCAGACTCTCAGTCCATAAATCATTGCTTATTCTACTGCTTGAAGATACTGGGGCAGCATAACACATTTAAAGTCTTTTTATGCAAGGTCTGTAGAATATTTGCTTAGAAACCGGGTAGGTGCACATCAGTGAATATCTGTGTTACAGGAAAAATGTGTGGAAAAGGCATTAAGTACATTGATACCTGTTTCAGAGGTTTTTTGTTTTGATTGGTGTGATCAAATACAGGCCATGTGAATCTTTGGATGGTGAATTTCTGACAACCTAATTTTTAGTGTCCTCCATTTCTCAAGAAGTTTGGGGTTCTAAATACTTTTAGAAAAGAAGTGCAACTTCATTCGGAACCCTTTACAGTACTCTCTGTTTGAGCTTTTGTGTTGCAGAGCCAGCAGCATACCATGCACATGGGTTTGCCTCCTTGGCAGCATAAAAGCCCTTCTGTACCACTTACATACCCAGACCCTCCAAATGTGCTGGATCCTACAGCATGCTCTGTTTATTCCTCCTCTCTGCAGTTTGTCTGTTGCTTGAGTCACAACAACATTAGAGATCTGACTTATATTTTCTTGTCTTCCCCTTTTTTAACCCAAAATACATCCTCCTTTTCTATAATCACAATAACCATAGTAACATTGAATGATTTTTTTTTTAAGATTTATTGAAAGATTTTTGTTTGTTTTTTTTTTATTTGTTTCAAAACCTGATGTACAAGGGGAGTGATTCAAAAGTGCTAGATGCTGAAAGGAGGTGCTTGGGCTTCATGGCCATAGCTAGTCTGTGCAATATTTACTATGTTACTATGGGGAAATTGTTTATATACATAAAGCACAGAACACCATACTCTCACATATACTAAAACCAAACTCCCACTGCAAGGTTCATAATAGCAATCAAGCTGTTCAAAAAACGTTTCTTTAACAAGACTCAGACATCATTTGCCTGGTGTGGATTGGTTTAGAGAGAGCCCTGGTTGCTAGTGCTTTTTGGAGTGAAACTCTCTTTGGTGGGAATTTCTCACCTTGTTTTTTCTTTATGAATTGGACAAGTCTGTTACTTTCTCTGAAATGAAGTGCTAATGTCACTTTCTGGAAGTCCATAGGTTATTGGGCCAGGCTGTTTTGGGATGGATCCAGTCAGGGTCATGCAGATCTCTGCTTGCCTTGTGGAGCCTCTAGGAGTTACTGCTTTTGGAAGAATAGAACATCACCCTGAGGTGCTCAGGGTACACAAGGAGAATCATTTATCTTTTGGTATGGTGCAGTGTGCCCTGTCAGTATGTCTGGCACCTCTGCTAGCCAAGAGAGAAATGGGACAGCAGAGAAAGATGCTGACTCCTATTCCACCCTTCACATTCACTGCTTGAAAACAGGGAGCAGTGCAGAGACTTTGGGATGAAGAAACATAATTGCCTCCAGGCACAGTGCCACTCTGCTCACACCTGTGTTACCTGTCCTGAGTTTGGCTCTTTTTGCCTGGATAATGTCGTGCCCCATGGCTGAAGGGCGCTCTGTCCAAGGGGAATTTGGTTTTAAAAACCCATCACTGACAGATAGGCACTGGTGCAGTGTCATTGCGTGGTTCTTGAAAAGGCAAAAGCTCAAATTTCCTAGCCCCTTTTTGTGGTTTCAAAACTCATTGACTATAATAGAGGCTTACCTTCATTGCTACAGGATTACATTTTTGTACTGAAACACAGGTGCACTCTGGGGTTTCTTTGCTTTCTGACAAATGACTAGAGTTGTTCACACTAATGGTTAGCTACTGGCCATGGAACACCCTGAATAGATTTCCTTACAGTAATTATAATACTCAGACAAAAAACCAGACTTTTAAATTACTGAACTGACTTGTTGAAGTGCTGAAGGTAAGATATTGTAGCTATCTGAGAAAACTTTAAGTATGTGCTTGCATTTCTATTTGTAGACTGTTATATTTTTAATGATATATTTATGGCTGGAAGTGAGTAATGTTTTATATACAGGAGAAATAGTTAATTTGCTCAGATGACTCATACATTAAACCTAACGTCACTGAATTTTACTCCTGCCTCCATTTCCTGGGAAACGAAACTCTCCTACTAAAAAAAAAAAATAATTCTGAAATAACATCTTACTGAAGTTTGCAACACAGCTGACACTTTGTTACTTCCTTCATCCTGTTAGGAGAAGCACATGGGAAATATTAAGATACAGCAACGTAAACACTTTACATTGACCTCTTTAAAGGAACAAAATCAGTTTACTACAGGAAAAAACAGCACACAAAAATGTATTTCTATTTAGTCATTTATGAGTCCCCTGCAAGTGTTAGACCAGATTGCAGTTCCATTTGCACAGCTATATAGAGAAAATACGGCGCACAGTTTTTTCACGTAAAGAAAGCCAAATTTGTTGATCCTACTACATCATACCTTTGGACTTCCTATTGATTTTCCCATATAACAACCTCACATGAGAAGCTAAGGAAACTGAAATGGATAAAGCCTGGGGCCAGACTGAGAGTAATTGTGTAAGAACTTTTTTTTTCTTATAAGAACTCCTGAGAACCACAGTGACTGGGAGCGTGGCTGTGTGGGAGTCACGATACTCACAAGGCTGTGCCAAGGCATCCCACCCAAACAATTTTTCTGGGCAATGTCTCAGTCATCTGGTTTTGATGACATATTATATAAATGTTCTGTCAGATTCTGGGGCATTTTGTGGGAGACTATGGCATTTTGGAATGGCTACTAATATTGTACAGGAATTTACCTTCTATAAGGATTGTTCAGATAACAGGTGATTTGTCAAAGTATTAACAGGACACAAAGCTTTTGCCTACTAAAACTAAAGACTCTTGGACTCTGTAGCTCAGGCACATATTGCAAAAGTTCAGATGTGAAGTCTGAATACTATATTGTTGTCACTTACTAAGCTCAATACAAATTAGGTAAACAGTTTATAATGTAATACATCAATATTACAGGCAATAAAATCTTTGCCATTTTTTCTGTTACATGATGCCCTCATTCTTTTCTTAATTATTTGATAAATTCCATAATATTAAGTCTAAATTTTAAAAGTCTCTGTTTTCTAGTGTTAAACTTAAGCCCTTGTATACATAGCTTTTGTAGACACTGTCCAAAAGCATTACACAAAGGATGCATTATTTAATAGACCAAAGGCCAAAATGTTCATGATTCAATATGCCATAGGTCACTGCATTTCGAAATGACTGCATATTTCCTAAATGATGCCTAGTTCTGAAATATATTTAAGGAACTGACAACACATCCTCTGCTCTGGAAAAACACAGACTTCAGAAATTCTTTGAATGATGAGTTATGGGGTTTAGGGAGTATATATTTCTTTTGTCATATCCTTGGTGGGAAACCAGATTTTCAGATTCTCTGTCACTGTTTAGCATTATTTTTGCATTTAATATGGTCCATGAGGAGTTTTTCTGCAGCACTTTTAGGCCATATTTTTTATTTGTATTGCAGCTCTTAATGACATTTTGATAGGTCCATAATGAGTCAGATTTTTTTGTTATGCCCTATGAATTTTCTTCTTTCAAAGGGATAAATGTGGTTGTCTGGCTGCTCTGACATGATATATTTTAGAAATAAACAGACCTAATATCCCAGTGAGTTACAGTCCCTTCTCTTCCTTCTCTTTGCCAGTACAGAGTCTCATGTTTTTGTTATTGTGTCTGGTTGGTTGCTTGCTTGCTTTCAGTATGGGCTACTTGTCATATTAATTTGAGGCTTCAGGACTTGAGAGTGGAGGATATTTAGATGAGTTTTGGACTAGTGTTTACACAAAGATTGAGACTCGTGTAATCATAAAATCACTGATAACCAGTGCTCTTTTTTCTGCCTTTATTTTTTTTTTCCTAAATACAGTACTTTTTGAAACTCTTCATGGACTATGTCAGGGTCCTGAAGGCAACTGAAAGGAAAAGTTTAATGTAAGTTTTTTGATTTTTTTTTTTTGTATGCAAAAGAAAATGATGTCTTTTTCAAGATACATCAAAAATGTATTCAATCTTTCAGTCACTGTAAATGCTGCCACATATAGCCATTTGTTATTAACTTTGAACTGCCTTGTGTATCCTGAAGGATTATTATGAGTGACATTAAAAAAAAAATTACTAAGTTATTAATCTAAAGGTACTTCATGGAATCTATACTTATGACAGAAAAAAGCCCTCTAAATTTTGCTGGTTTATATTTTCAAAAATATTGTCAACACAGTCCTATTACATTGAGGTGTGTACAAAACTACCTTGTTTTCAGCACATTGTAATAAAATGTTGGATGCTGGTATTTTCCATTAGAAATTATTTGCACAAATATGAAAATTATTACTTTTCGTAATGTCCAGGAGATGTATTGGTTCATGATTACCAAAGCCAGGTGATCCTTAAGCTTCCTCTGCCTCTTGGGACCAGCAATGAATTCGTGGTTTTCCACATGACATGAAAAATCCCAATGCTGTGTCTAAAAGTTATTTCCATTGTAGCTCCATTCCTGTCAGTCCCACCAGGAAGTCTGATTAGTGGGCTGGGTAAGCACTGCTGCTTTCCTCCAGTGCCTGTGCAAGAGATTGCTGTAAACAGCTGCTGACCTTTAGCTATGAGCAACCTGAGCTGCTGAATCCACCCAGCACAGCGTTCCTTTTGCATTTTATTTACCTGGTTGTAAGATGAAAAAATATACCTGTGTGCTAAAAAGTGCAGCACAAATTGTCTTTAAATTACTTTGACAACGCTTGATAATTTTCATTATATTGGTTTTATCAGTCAGTGTCATCACACAAGAGCATGAGAGTTCCTGTCCGTCTTACTCAAGGCTGATGTCCTTTCAGCTTGTCACACTCAAGTAATGTGGGTTGACAAGCCCCTGTATGGTGAAGAATGCACACAAAAAACCCTGAAAAGGCGAATAGTGCACCTAGGCTGTGTCTGTAGATCACGGTGTCAAAGGCGAGGTGAACTCAGCTTGCAGCATGCCACAGAAGGATTGCTGTGGATGAGGCTTCTAGCTGTCAGAGATGATTAATGAGACAGATAAGAGAACATCCTCCTTTCGACACTAACGGGCAGATAGAAGAGAATGAAAGAGTGAAGGAAAGCAAAACATTTATATCTGAAAAATAACGAGGGTCAGCAAAGCTCTGGTCTGAAATTAGAGTTGTGTGTTGGTCCATTTGTCCTTGTGACTTGACCCCTTCTATCTGATAAAGGACTTTTAAGGGGAGATGGTAACAAAATGTCCCCTATAGAGAAACAAAAAGGATGAGTAGATTAAATGGAAAGAAACGCAGTAAGACGAAAGCAGAATGCAAGCAAAAACCCAGAACTAGGTGTTTCTCAGAATGAGCTGTTTTTTCCTTCGGCTCTGAGATGGCTTTGTGGAGACAGGAAAAGATTAAGGCAAGTATCTTCAGCAAGGCTTAATTGAAAAAAAAACCACATAAAAGACTAGTAACAGAAACAAGTATTGCTGAAAATAGTTTATAAAATACATAGCAAGTTCTAACAGTACGGGGGAGTTCATGACCCACTCCCTCAGTGGACCCCTTCTTGGAGGGGGTGGTCAAGAAGAACACAGTCAATATGAATGTCAAAAGTCATGAAGGAGCTTCCTGTTAATGCAGATAAACCATTCATGCTGCAAAAGAAAAAGATTATTCCTCATTCATTGAACTTATTCAAATGAATATTTTTGTTATTAGCAGACAATTTGTAGGCAGAAAATTAGTTTTTTAGATGCAAGAGTTTGTGATACTCAGAACCACTGAGTAATTTACCATCTGTGTAAAATGTATCAGACCTCATGAGAAACTTGAATGGCAGAGTAAATTAGGTGTATTCCCTTGATTTGGGAGTGTGTGGCAAAACATTTATTAACCAGCAGAATTAGTCCTTGGGATGCTGGAATATTTGTACTGCAATGAAGGGAGCATTCATATTTTTTAAAAAATAAAGTTTTAGAAGGACTTATGTTTCTAAAACATTATATTTTTTATTTATGAAAAAGAGCAAGAAATTAATTGAGTAAGAAAAAAAATTATTTGAAAACATAAAAATTAAAACCTTACTGCTGGCAACTTATGAGTTGGTTAAAACTTGCATTTATCTGTATTATAGTTCATTTGAGACCTTCATTGGAGAATATGCAGTACTGTCAAAACAACTTAAAGTGGAGATTCTTCCAGAACAGTTTCTTTTTAACATATCACAAATAGCTACTGATACTGTAATTGAATCACATTTGTTTAGCAAGCTGGTTTTCCGAGTGTTTTTTGAGCATGAGTTCTTTCTGTTCATTAAACAGCAATGTTATGTAAGGTTAGTGCAGCAGATAAGTAACTCATATGAAATAAAAGCAAAAGCTTAGTACATTTTAAAATAACATGGTGAACTTCAAACCTGAGATGTCATTTACAAGACAGAAAATGGGAATGTACTGTTTTCACAGCTATAGTGATACAGCCTATCAGTGCAAACTGGTTTGTATAAATATAGTTGTTAAATAGCTTTCATTTTGGTTTGGTTTATCAGATGGATCAGTGTGAAAGTATCCTTTGTTATAGATAGATAACAGAAAACATTTTCCAGGAGAAAAGAATTTAAACAGTGCTTTTCTTACTTCCATCTAGTTGTTCCAATTCATCTCAAGAAAAGGACAGTTAAAGATTTCTTCAGACTGGCCTCATCTCAGGCTTTTGAGCCCTCCCACCAAACTCTACCAGCAGGGGTGGGGTGGGGAGGGGAAAAGCATGGAAGAAATAGATACTTTTACCTTAAATATAAAAGGCATAAATATAGACATGCTTTCTTTTGACCATGTTTGGAAAAAGAAGTATGTTGAAATTCAAATAGATTTATACTTAAGCAGAAAGATTTAGTGGATAAAAAGCAAAAGACGTTTACATGTTTATCTTACATGAGAAACTGTATTATTCTAGTCAGTTATGTAAGGTAGCCCAAAGGTCTTCATTTGGCACTATGTAGAATTGTTTAAATATGAAGGAGAATATAATACAGAATAAATATTCATTCTGCAATGCTCATTACATTAATTCAGAATTTTGTTGAAGTAATTGGATCATTAGTACCTAAAAAACAAAATTAATATCACAACTTCTTCCGTGTGTCAGAGACAAAAGCCTCACCTCTTCTTAATGATGTTTTTTTTCAAGAGATTACACTATTCTCTTCCTCTTTATAATAGAATCATTCCCAAACTTTACAGCAATAGAAATAGCCTCAGTTTTGCCTTTTATTTTTAGAAACTTCCCAATTTCTTAATCTTCCCATATACTTGGTTTAGCAAAGAAAATTTCTTGACACTTTTATTCTAAGATTCCAATTTAATGAAATGCAAATTCTCTAAACTTAAAAGATAATTTTCAATAAGATAAAATAGGAAATGGACTTTTATTTTACAATTGTGAGTGTAAAGCAAGTTGCAAATTCTTGAAACCTGGGTAAGAGAAGGCCTCTGATGGGTCGGTACAAGAGTCCATATCACAAAATAGACTTTATCTGTCACTTTTACAATAGCCTGGTATCAGATTTTCATTTCAGACAGACTTATCACTTGAGAAAACATGAGATAGAAGGGCGCTAGGCAGACGGTAATGTTCAAATTCTGCATATTAGGATCTTCCTTTCCGTAGTGAAGTCAGGGTGTATCACCCTTATTTCCACCAGTTTGAAAGAAATCCAAAGAGGACTCGTTGCTAAGAGCTTCTGATGGGGAGAGGTGAGGACCAGAAGCATCTGGAGGCAGTTCCTGCAAGAACAGAGTAACACACATGAAATGCAAGCGTTTGGCTACTGGAACTGGGTGTGAAATTGTTCTGGCATATTGACACCTTTACAGTGAAGCAGAAGAATCACTAAACACAAAACTAGGAGAGAAAATGTTGTGAATTTGTTAATGTAGGTTATTTTCTGGACCACTGAAAATTATTTTTTCACTTCCTATTTCCCACAGCACATTTTTATTTAATTGTAAGGTAAAAGGGACACAATATTTATTAACTAAAATTTATAGAAAATCTGAAGTAGAAACAAACTCACCTTAGAGGTCAGCAAACGTGGTGAAAATGCTATTAAGAAAGAGCTTTTCTCATCCAGCTTTTTCTTTTTGTTTTTAAATAAATAAATGATGACCTTATTCCACCAATAGCCATTTATGAAGAAAAGTAATATAGAAAAAATGTAAGGGAGAAAAGTATAGAAAGAGTCAACACCTACAAGTTGGTGACAAATTCAAACAGTAAATAAGGCCTATATTTTTTAATACTGAGTGTATTTATATACTCAAGAAATCTAAAAGTTATTAAATTTAGGAGATAAATAAATTATTGAAGTGAGATTTGACCAGATATGCGAAGTTCTTTCTTCACTTAATTTCCATTAATGTGTGATGCTGCTTTATAGGAGGGAGAAAAGACTGCCACACTTTATAATCTAAACTGTCTGCATTTAAAATGAAAGCTATATTAACAAGTTTTTATTTTGGCAAATTACTACAGAGAACAAAGAAATACTGATTGTACTCTCACACCTTTTTGGTTCTGGAGAAATTCTGCTTACTTGCTTCAAGTTTCTCTTCATGCATACCAAAGAATATACTTTGAACTTGGTTTCATGATACCAACTTCCTTTTCTAGTATTTCCAGATGCTTATGATTTTTTTATTTAACATCTTTAACTGGATCTGCATGTACATGCTGAGATTTCTATCCAAGGCACACATTTGCATTTCCTTTCCATCAAAGCCACACTTCAGCTGAGAGGTTGATGAACTTGTGCACGAATGGGCTTAGTCCGAAATGAAAACAGAATATGGCTGCAAACTTCCAAATCTTGTAGCTAAGATGTTATCTCTTTAAGCTCTTATAGTCTCTGTATAATAGAAAAATATTCTTGCGCTTTCATTGCATGGAGAATAGATCAAAGGTTTGGGACACAAACCCATCACAAAAATATTGCCGTGGTCATTATCAGTATTTGTTTTACTTATTTATATGGGAAAATTAGAATTCAAAAATTTGTCTTATTCTACTAGAATAACCCATATTAGAATTTCCCATACTGAGTGTGAAGATACCATAGACTCAGACTAACTACCAAGACTACATACCAAGACCAGCTAACCTCTGTTTTGGTTCATGTTAATGGTTTGTTACTGGAGTGATGTATTTCACAAGATAAGGACAAAAAGGATGTGATCTAATTGTGCTCATTCCTCCTTTTGTTGTGCTCACTTCTTAGAGGAGAGATCTTGAAGAGATCTGGCCTCAAGTAATATGGGTGCATCTTATATTATCCTGATTATTGCTTATGCTATAGTGGCTGTTGCTTATTTTATACTGACTCAGCTCTCTGGATCTTCTCAGGCATTCTGGGGAGATTCTCATTCAAATTAGACCACAACTTCATTTAAATCTGTAGGCTTCAAGTTGAGAACTGAAATCTTGGTTAGGATAATTGTGGTGGGAAAATGGAAAGCTATGCATTCAAATATATTCAAGGTCATTTTTTAAAAAAATGCATGAAAAGAAATTGCAGCAACAGAGCATGACAAGATGTAAAAAACTTTAAAATTTAACTGAGTGCCTTCTTTCTCACATTTCAGAAAACATGCCCATGCTCTTCCTTACACTGTTTTTCCCTATTGATATGTTTAGTAAAAGCATTTTAAAGCTTTGAAATAAAGACATGGTCTACTGAATTCTGTGATGCTGTGAGGTACTCAGTTTCTCACTTAAATAAAAACCCATATATTCTCAGGCTTCTGGATGCATATAACTGAATCAATGCTTAAAAGCCAATAGGTTCTTGGATGCTCTCAATTAAATTTAGTGCATGAAAATAGCTTTTTTCTGGCCAATACTCACATATGCTCTTAACGCAGCATCAGTAATCTTCTTATATGTGTATGTATAAATCAGGAGTGACTCTAATAGTCTTAAGGGCCATGTACTGGAGAAACACCAAAATGAGACTGGAATCAGGATTCCAAATTCTTTCATGGCCATGACCTAATCAATAATGAATTTGCATTAGTTTTGGGAATGTTAAAGTCAGGAAATGGTATCAGACTAATTTATTTTAGCAGATGCATGTGAGTTAGTCATAGGGTCCAGAAATCAAAGTAATGTACACCTGGGAGCTCTGCTACCAAATGAGCTCATCTAAGTGTGGGATGCAAATAGAGCAAACCTGGTGAACAATTTGTCAGCGTGCAATCTGCAGCCCTGGAGCCTGTTCTTCACATGGGCCCAAATTTCCTCAACCCAGATTTTTATGAAAGCATATTCTGTATGAGATAAGCAGAGTTAGCCTTGGTATTGATTCAAAACTAGTTTATAAAAGCCAGGAGCCATTCCATTTTAGCCTCTTGAAAATGACTCAAGATTTTGTTCACAGGAATTGGATTGAATGATCTTTATAGCTACTGACACATCAGTCTTTTCAAAATTCTTTCTGTCTGTATAATTAAATTGAAAGCTGGCACCAGGGAATCTCAGGCTCTGTCAGGTAGTATATGTTTTTTCCTGGCCTAGAATGGAAGGCAATGAGGTATTATTCTGCTTCAGTGGATTGGAGGAGAGGAAAGAGAGATTGGTAGGAAACTCTTTGTCCATGGTTGATTCAGTGTTCCATTCACAGGCTATTGTTATTGGTGCTCCTGCCTGAGGACTGTTTTCTCTGATGTACTTTATTTGCATGTGTTTGTTTTAAACAATTTTATGTAAACTGAGATCAAAGAAGAAAGTCTGCCTTTTTGTTCTGCAGTGAAATTCCCTCCATTTTCCTCTCTTTGTAGCTGTTGGCAGGTCTAATTTGTCAACTGTGTGACTATACACCACTTACAGTCCAGCTGCCGTGTAGATTTATAACAAGGTTGGCACATTAGAAGACACACAGACTTTTGCTCCTAGAATACTATTTCTCCATCCTGATTTGTCTGTTTCCTTGAATCATTATTTCTCCATTCCATGCATACAAATATATAGGTATATGATCAAGAAATTATTGTTTAGAAATGTGATAACTGCATGGATAGATGTTAATGAAATAATGCTTGCCTCCAAATATCTTCAAAATAGAGACAAAGAAAACTGAGTGATGGCAATCCAGTTGCTTTTTAAATAATTTTAATGCAAATTTTCACTGAAGGGGAAAAATGTTTTTTACTCTGATAGAAGAGAACAATTTTTTTTCTGATTTATACAAAGTCTGAGTGAAAGTACTTTCCAAAGAGATAGACTAATAGACCTGGTGGATAATAATAGAATCACAATTTTAAGCATTCTTTGCTGTCAAAAAGTTGAAAAGATGGAAGCGAAGAAAACTCATCTATATTTTGGGAAAACAAACTTCATAGCTTCCCTCCAGATTTACAGTCAGGTCATTTCAGGATGTCTGTGGAAGCATGGAAGTCACTAAATATTTATAAGGTGTTAACAAGCAATAATTGCAGATAAGCATCACGTAGATATTTGTGATGACACATCTTACATCCCTAGAATTCGATTTTTAGGCTGTTTTTTGAGAATTTACCATGCAATAATTTTCTGTTTTGTACATAAAAATGTGTGCAGGAAATTCTAAGTCATCTGGGAAAGCTGTAAAACCTGACTGCACTCTTTTGCGCAGAACACTATTTCTAAAATTATCTATATTATGATGCACACATGTGCCATCTGCAGTGCCTGTTCACTTATTAATTCAACTTCTTTTCAATCCTGCAGTGAATTTTTATGTATTTTGTATAAGGACCTTGACCATTGACGACAAAATGAGGCCTGTAATGCCAAAGGCAGAGCATTCATTCTGTTCCATCACAGAGGAGTTAGTGTGACATGATAAAGAAGGTTGTGAACAGCAGCAGAAGTTCAAACTCTTGGGAAAATTGCTCCCTCTACTCATGCACTTGATAGTTTTTAGACAACTGAAGACTGACTGGAATTTACTGCCTTTCTCTGCCATGGCTGTGCTTAATCTTCAATTGGAAAGGTCTGGTGGGACTTTCCAAACCATGGTAGATCTTGAAGGTGACACCACATCTAGAAATGTGCATCCTCTTAAGCATTTCTGAGTTAATATTGCTAGAGGAAAATGCTAGAAATTCAGTATCTAGTATTTTATGGGCAGAGGAGGAAAGGTAAAAATTCTTCTCTATTAGAATGACTGAAGTGAGATGCATTGAAAATTGTGCCTCATAAAAGTGGTATAACATTGTGATTGTTCTTACTGTTATTTCTTTTATATTTTACTTCTAGATTTAAATAGTAATTCAGATAAAAACTCTTTGTCAGACAAGTAATTGTTTCTGTTTCCCTGGAGCTGGTCTGAAGCACTGCATCTAGGCAGTTCAACATCACTGCTGTTTTGGGCTTCACACTGAGAATTGGCTCTGGTGTGATAAAGCAAAAAGCCCACACATTCTCATTTCAATGCTCTCCTAATTTTTCCCTTTAGAGCAGTCTGAATCTCTTCTTGGCTTTCGTTAAGCAGGTCCTTCTTAAACTAAGTAAATAACAATACTTCTTGCTTTTTGGTTACTAGATTGTCCCTTTGTGACCATCAAGGTCTTAAATGTATGGAAAGGCCTGCAAAAATGCTCAAATTTTATAGAAGCAAGATTATTTAATTTTTTATAAGGATGTAGAATTTTATTGATCTTAAACACAAACTAAAGACTCTGTTGTGTAGTAAAAAAGATTACTAGAGTAGCCTTGTTGTAGCATGAGGAACTGAAAAAAAGTTCAAGACAGGTGGTTCACAGTATCAGCTCAAGACAAACACAGTTAAAATATTAAAGATTTCAAGAGAGATGACAAGCAACTCTCTGCTTTAAATTGCTGTCATTTATATAATTTTGTTTAAGAGGTGTTTGTGAATTGAGATTTGAGTTTGTGATTTACATTATAGTATATGTAATTGTTTTAATAACAGGAACCCAAAATATGCTGAACATTTGCCAAGTTTCATTATTTCCTTTGGCCTTTTGAAGGAATTTTCAGTAAAATGAGCTTCACTTTTAAACTAATTTTGTTGCAGAGGCAGGCATTTGTATTACATTTACACTTACATTTAATCAGAAGTTCTGTTTGTCATCTCTGAATATGTAGATTTTCCATTATGAGTATCTTCAATCCCATAATTCTTCCCATGACAAAGGGAAGAAGAAATACTGGAAAACATTTATTTCACATGTAAAATCCATTTGGAAGGGTAAGTAGTTAGTTTGTGCAGTTACAAATAATGAACAAGAGAGCTGTCCAAAGGAGGAAGAGAGCTGTCCTGCTCCTGTCAGTTTTGGTCTAAAAAGACCTTTGGAGGCCTGGAGATACTGGACCAAAAAAAAAAAAAGCCTTTTTTCAGGGTCGAATGGATGCTTACCTTTTTATTTGTCAGCAGTAGAGCAATGTGTTAAAGAGAGTGCTGACTTCTTGTTATTTGAAATCTTTGTTCATGTCCCTTGGAGGTTCTCACTCTTGTCAGATCATTTCCCTCCTCCCCAGCACAAGAACTTTTAATAGGGGACTGACTGACCATCTGTAAAGCAGTTCAAATGTTTTATTCCAGCTGGGAAGAATTTCACATTGTTGTGGTTTCGTGATCTGACATTCATTGCCTTGACATTTTGTAGATGGATCTAACAAATTGATGTGAGCAAGCAGAAGATAAAAAGGCAAAAGCAGGTAATTAATAAAAGATAATATATGCTGCCTACTTGCAGCGTATATTTATATATGCATAACCTTTTCTAGCCAGAGGTAGAAATGTAAACACTGATGTTATAGATCTAAAGATGTTTATTTAGCCCTTACTAGACTTATTAGTCTTTTTTTTCCCATATTTTGCCTACAATCTTATTCTCTCTGTGTGTGTATGTGTATGCATATAAGTATACATGTATGTGTGTGCATAAATTAAATTTTATCTGTATTAATCTTTTACAACTATTTGAAGCAACCTAATGATCCCAGTGTTCTTCAAAGTGTCGCCAAGGGATCTAAAAACCTCAAAAATCTCAATTACCTCATCCTTATGGCAGCTAAAGTGAAGGCTATATTGTGTCTTGGTTCTTATCTGTAGAAAAGACTCTTAAACCCCCTTTAACCTCCCTGAAGATGTTTTAACCATCCCAGAATATAAGGCTTCAAAATGAGACTGTTTTCAGAGCTTTACTTCTTGTGGCTATTAAAGAAAAAGCTAAAGCTCAGGAGAGGAAGTATGTTATGATGAAAGAACAGAGGGCTGACGTTTAGTGTGATGTTGGGTCTTTCTCCTCAGAAGGTTAGTCACCTTACTATTAGGCTTCGTGTACTCACACAGGTTACATACTGAGTCCAACTATATGAAACACAAACATCTTATTTGACACTTTTGTCATGTGAAGGTGGTAGTTAAAATGCCAGGTAAAAGTCACAAGTCTGTACAATCCGTAAGAGTTCCTCTGATTTCTTACAGATTTTAAAAATAGCATAATACTTGTTCCCCATCTCATTTTTCAAGGAGCACAATATGAGTATGATGAAGATGTATCTCTGTCTGGAATTTCTTATTGCATTAAGAAGACATGGGAATTTTATGTATAAGGAATTTGTCAACATTGTGATGCTACTAATTACCAAAGCAAACTAATGAAGCATTCTGAATGCTGGTAAAGTCCTGAGGATATTTTTTTCTCTTCCATGATCCTTCTACAAAGTGAAGCGATTACACAAATAAAAAAAAAAAAATATTTTTAGTGGACTCTTCTAAATGCAATCTTTCATCTTTCCTTCTATTTCTGCTTCTAGAAAAATATCCTTCTAAAATCATTAATTTCCCTCACAGCACATGGTATGCATCTATACAGCATATTCAGTAAGAATTTTTTCACAATTGGAGAAGTCTTATAAATTTGGAACTTGCTGTAGGTGGGTAGATTTTGTAAGACATTAGGTACACTCAGTGTCATGTTCTAACTCAAAATGACATGAAAAATTTATTTAAAGCTCAAGAACCTGTCTAAGTTCTGTGGCTTAAAACTGTCACCACTGTAAGTCTTAATTAAAACATGCTTTACTTGTTCATACTGCAAACCCTCAGTCCCTAGAATCATAGAATATCCTGGGTTGAAAGGGACCCTCAAGGATCACTGAATCCACCTCCTGGCCCTGTACAGGATGGCCCCAAAAATAACACCATGTGCTGAAAGTGTTTTCCAAGAATTTCTTGCAATCTGTCAAGCTTGGTCATGATCACTCCCCTGGGGAGCCTGTTCCAGTGCCCAGCCATCCTCTGTCTGATTTTTTTTTAGCCTTAGCTCAGATAATTAATAAAACTTTCTAGTTTGAACCTAAGTTTTAACAATGAATGGCTAAGAAGCCTTGCTATTGTTTCCTACAGAGCTGTGCTGAGTGCGATGTTTTCAGGAATGCCTTAGAGCTTCATGAGCCTGATAAACGTGGCAGGCTGGGTGTGACAGGTCCTTAGTGCCACAGTTCCAGGGAAAGAGTCTTGTTAGAGACTTGACTGCTGTGTTTCTTCAGCTATGAGTGGAGTTGATGCAAGCTGTGGCAGCCACAGAAATTTCTTGATGGGATGAGAAGAATTGTGTGCGTCCCTTCACGTCGCTTCCTGGTCCTCTCTCTCCACAGTTGGGTCGAAGGGTCTCAGTAGGCTGAGATAGAAGATAGCAGGAGAGGAAGACAGAGAGAGACAGCAGAAATTGTTATTTAATGAGTGTAAGCTTCATAGTCTTCTTCAGGTATTAACGGGTGAGTAACGCACAAGGTACACCTGAGGTCTATAAGTGATAAAAGAAAAACATAAACCAGAAAATCTGAGTTATCATGGGAAAAAAAAAAAAAAAAAAGAGAAGACTGAAGAAATTATTTTCAATCATTTTGTGCATGGGTATTTTGAATTATATTTTTTACTCCTGTGGTCTCAAATTTTATTAGGTCCTCAGAAGAAGCTAATAATTTTCTATACAAGCTGTACTATTTTTTAGCTCCTAAGACAGCATTTCCTGCTCACAAGTGACTCTTATCCAAAAGTGTTTCCTAATTCAGTATTTTTGGGTTTGCATGTTTGCTGCATATCATTGACTTTCAGCTCAAAGCTGTTTGAATTAGCACTTGTTATTATGAAGTTTTTAAACTGTTTTTCCTCTAGAAACCAAGACAAAGTCCTGCTGGGTTCTGACTTGTTTTGCAGTGCAGTTCTTTGTACTAACCTAGAACAACTGGTATCGTGTGTAATGACCAGCTATAGAGGCAGACATACATTTTTTATTCAAAGTAGCTTGTGTTCCCTCCAAGAGTTTGACTTTTCTTCTAGGTTTTCTCTTGGAGAAGGGAAGCATGATTCAAAATAAGTTGTGGTATTCCTCTTTTTGCATGGAAAACTGCAAAACCTTGTGACAGAAATAGATAAAAAGCCAAATTAACCATTCTGTTTCAAATTCAGAACATTTGCCTTTAAATTATGTTCCCACTTTTCTTGTTGCTGTCAGTAATCCTGCACAGTTTAAACTGAGGTCAGAGTTTTGCTTTACCATTCATAAAACATGAGAGGTTCCAGCTGTCTTTCACATCAGCAAATTGGCTATGCAGGGCCATTAGAAATAAACAGGAAAAAAAAAGTAAAACTTGCTTAGTCATTAAACAGAGTGGATAAAGGATAATTCTATATTTGTCACACTCATTCAAAGGAACAATGTCAAGTGTCAATAGACACATTTTAGAAGTTGAATCGCTGCTTTACAACTCGTTTAACTTTTAAAGCAAATTGTATACTGTTTTTAGGACATAACTGGTTCAAGGGCTTGTCTGAGTTAAAGCAGCTTAATTGAGTTTCACCATGTTAAACTGAGCAGATACACAGAGCAGGACCTAATTAAGAATGTCCTACATAAGCAGTATCAGATCTTCTCCTTGTATAGTGTCTATCACATCTTGTTTCTTTGGGAAAGAAATAAAATATTATTAGTTGTCACTTAACTCTATAGATCTAGCTCAGCTCAGGGGTGCTCAGAAGAATTTTCTTTTAGCTTATGAATCATCCAGTTCCTGTTAGCATTGTTAAAGGCTCTTTGTTTACATGTTGTCCCCATATTGTGTTGCTGAAATGTTTTTTGAAGGTTCCACAGGTGTAGAGGGCACTGTTCAACATTAACAGGCTGTGTCTTTGTGGGTAAAGATCAGGTTAATAGTAGGAAGAGGTTAGGTAAATTTATTTTCCTTCTCTTTCACGCTGATAGAACTTGAGGTGTAAGTTCTAACCTACATATCAAACCTTTTCTGTAATTTATAGTAACTGTTATTTAAAGAGACTCGAATTTGGAATTCCCAGAAACTGAAAAATAACAGATAAACTACTTTAAATACTCAGGAACACATATAATTTAAATCAAAACAGATTCCTTAAAACCCTAAACTGAAACAATGTTAGCTAAAGGGCTTTCATAAAAGGATTAATTCTGTGAGAATTAACTAGCCTGAGCCTAGGTGTTAAGCTCCTAGAACTTCATGAAAGGTTAGGGTGGGCTTAAATACCTGAATTCATCAGTAATACCTTAGTTAAATACCAGCTGCATGCTGAAGTGCCCTAAAGACACTTTAAAAAGAGAAGTATTTTCTCTTTAATTTTTGTCATAATTAGGTCAGCTTAATTAGAAGAACATTAAATTCTCTGACAAATTAGAAATTTGAGTGACTTTCATAGGCTGTCAAATTGAACGTTGTGTCTTGTGAAATTTTTGGTTAAAAGCTTTGGAAGCATATAATGTAGAAATGTGGTAAGAAAGAACATGAAAAAAAAGACTGCTAGATAAGACTGAGAAGACGTGTAAGATGAGAAAGTCAGGTACTCAAGGCTATTTTTGTAAAATATCTTTCAGTGGCTTCCAAGTGTTATGGAGACTGGAAAGAGGAAGATCTTTCAAGCAAAAGTTTGGTACTGCAAATATCTAATAAAAAGATGAAAAATCCTGCAAAGTTATAATAGATAAGAAAAGCAGAAGAAGGAACAGTGTGTTAGAAGTAGAACGAGTATTCCAAATTAAAAAAAATAAAATTTGTAAAACTGTACTTTATTAAATTGTACAGAAAATGATCAGGCAAAACAAACAAACAAACCCAAATTTTGTCTGAAACTGAATAGAATGAAGGTTTTCTTTTTATTAGGAAAAGGTTTTTAACACAGGGATGGCTGGGCGCTGGAACAGGCTCCCCAGGGATGTGGTCACAACACCAAGTCTAAGAGAGCTCAAGAAGCATTTGGATGCTCCCAGGCCCATGGGGTGACTCATGGGCCTGTCTTGTGCAAAACCAGAAGCTGGAGTTGATGATCTTTGTGGGTCCCTTCCAACTGAGGACATTCCTTGATGCTGTGTCAAGCAGTAAGTGACTTCAGGAGTTGCCATTTACATTTGCTGCAATGCCAAGAGCTGTGAATTACAAATTTCTAGTATGAATTCTGAAGCATTTATGAAAAGTAAATCTTCATTAGTCTGTAATTATTAATTTAATTTAATGAGATCTTGTTGTAATAGTCTTAAACTGTTACATAAATTCACCAAAATACTCAAACCAGAGAGTTCAGTATCGTCAACCCATTTCTTTCAAAGCTCTGTGCTCACTAAGACATTCAACAAATCATTATCAAGCTCATTTATGTCATCAAGCTTGAAGAAGAAAGGTTGCATAAATCTGTAGAAGGGTGAAACTTACTTGTATACACATGCAGCATTCTTTTTTGCATTTTCTTGCATTATCTTCTGAAGTTGTGTGTTTTGTCTGCTTGAATGTGTGTTTGTGTATATATTTATCAAAGGTGTTACATGTTTGGTAGTGGAATTATGAAACACTGCTTATCCGTTGTGCAGTAAAAGCTGTGATCTTACAAACTGGAGTAAAATTGATGAGCCAGTGGGTGATCTATTTGGAAACAGAGAGAGGGGACAACATGCAGGGCTTTCTTGTTCTCTGTGTCAATAATTATTGCAAGAAAGGATATCAATTTATCAACTCCCAGTCATGATTATCAGACTTGGCTGCACCTTTAGTTATGCAAACTAGTGAAATCATGGGATCAGCACTTATTTTTGACTCTCAAAAATAACTGAAATAGGAGAAACTTGTTAAAATCAATACATAGAGGCAAGGTAGCTTATTTATATCACTATATCATTTAGAGTCACTCTACCATCTGTGTTTTCTCACACTTATGAAAACTATTGCTGTAGTCAAGCTTGGTGACAAAAAATAGTTTTCCCAGAAAAATGACTGTAGTGCTATTATCTCTATATATTTCTTAGGAATTTTGGCTTTACTATAAGCCCCACTTCTCATGTTTAATATTAATTCCATTCTTATAGGTATGGAATGATCTGAGGTGAAAGAAGTTTGGTGAAAGTAAGATCTTAGGTATTAGGAGCTTTCAAGGACCATAATTAAAACCTAAAAAGAAAAGGAATAAAAAGGTATTGTAACTAAAGTGCAGATGAAAATTAGTCAGTCTCAGCTTAGAGCTTACAAACTCAGAAAAGAGCTCAGCTTACAAACTCAGAAAAGTTTGTATTAAGGTTTCTGTAATTATCATTTAAATCAGATGTCACTTAAAAATTACTAGAGAAAACAAGCAAAATACCTTCTCATCTCAAGCTGTGAGACAAAATATTTCAGTGTTATTGTTTGACAGCTTAAACATATTTGATTTATAAAAACTAACTTAAGTTGATTAGAACTTTACCATTCATGATTACCATCATAATTTGATGTGAAATGATTACATGTATGAAAATTAAATTGGGTTTTGTATATTTATCCCATTAACTTCAATTTGTGATGCAGACATTAATCACTAGAAGCAGTAATAGCAAAGAAAAGGTTTAGATTTAGGGACTTTAATGTGCTACAATACATTTTTTTCTGCCACTGTTTGGAATGCCAAAGTAACTCAAGTTCCTTTATTTGTGATCATTAGCAAATGAAAGCTTAGCCTTGAAAAATTCAGATAAATTTTATTGTACCTTGTTTGGTGAATACATTCTAATGTCTTTTGGTGTATTCTTGGTTATTACAGTTGGACAGTAAACTAATACTTTTAGCATTATTCCTTAAATCTGATCTCTAAATTGGATCTTTCCCAATTAAATAATATTCTTGTTTGTTATAATAAAGTGTTCCCTGATTATTTTGACAGGCAAATAAGATCTGGATAATTTCAGGCTGGATCTTATAATTAAAACATTTTTAGCACTATACTAACTATTAAGGAGTCAGATTAGATCTAGTGAATCTGTTTCTATGAAGATAACTTCACATTCCCAGTTTCCTGCTGGGAGAAATAATATAACCTTACACAATTATAAAAATGTACTTGATTTTGCAATTAGTCATTTAGAGATAGATTTATCAAGTCTCTCAGAAGCTAAATGATTCTATTTTGGCATATAAATTAGCAGTCTCATTTTCTGGAATGCTGGCAGCTGCCAATTTTCAATAGAAATCATTGCATAATTTAAAAAAAATTGAATATTTCCTTTATTGTTTATATCCTCAAACTGAATGCATGACCAGTTATTAAATACCTGGTTTTAAAGCCCACTCAAACTGAAATCAATTAGGAAATTTACACTGAATTCAGTTGGATGGGATGGGAACCTGTTTTTAACAATGTCTAGATTACTTTGTACAGGATGTACAGTCATCTTTCATTTACATCTCTGCTTTACAGCTTTAGTATGATTTTTGGATCTGCCTTTCATAGTCTGAGTAGTTAAAATGTATGATATGTCCTACTCCTGTATTAATGGGGGGATGAATAGCACACCATTGAGAATTTAGAACATCAATAAGAGGGTAGTTAATAAGTTTTTGTATAACATCAAACTATTTTTTATCTGTATCAATGAATTGATGTAAGAGTAAATTAACAAACATACACAGAATTCTGTTTGCCTCTTTATAAATAAGACTATCATGTAAAAAAAGTTAATCTAGTCTCTGCATCTACAGAAATTTGCCATGACCATCTCCTTTTGTAACTCTCCATTACGACTGGCAGCTCCCTGAGCTCACTTTTGCTCTTTGTGGGTCAATCCAGCTGGGCACTTAAAGGAGGAGGTGCCAGGAATCCTGCCATCTGGGTTAATATAAGAATAGTCATAGGGAAAAAAAATAATGCCTTGGCCAATACCCTGGGCAATGGAAATCTGTCAGAAATGTTTGAGGGACATTTGAACAGTCAGAATTCAAATTCAAACTGCAAAACCTTTTTTTTGCCAAATGTGCATGTACAGTAATCACTTGCATGTGAAGATGTACAGTAGGAAGCTCATTTTTTCATTTAGCCTACCTCCCATTTGCACTTTCTTGTCAAAAATTCCAGTAGGCCTCCCCCTGCATGTGAGAGTAAATATTTCATTTCATCCCATATATATTTATTTCTTTTGCTCATTCTGAAGAGAGCTGTGTTATGACAAAGGGAGTGTTGATCTTGGTTTTGTGCACCTGGCCAGAGCTAACAAGGTAAGGATTTTCTCACAGACAACTGAAGGGACAAAGGAGAGCTTTGTTCCTAAAATTGTATAAAGACAATCTCTCAGATATTTAGGAGGTGCACCAGTTTTGACATGATACCTAATAATGGATATTGATCACTTTATGGCTCATTTATATAAGTTCTGTTTATGTTTGTCCTTAAAACCCTGCTTCTCAAAAAAGGGAACTCAGAAATTTGCATTTCAAAGCTAGTTATCAAATTAAATAAATGGTTCTAGTTTCACTTTTAGAGTTGTGAAATAATGGTCCATGCACTGTTTATGGCACTTAAAGAACTATTCTGTATTTTTTAAATATCTGAAATAATATATTAAGACTATGAAAACAGGTTAAACTGTGAGTTATATTAAGCTTCATGGCAAGCTTCCTGCCAGGATAGAGCTTTACTCCAGATTTTTCAGCAGAACAGGTACAAAGATCTGTTCAGCTATATGTTTATGTGGATCATTTGTGTTAGTATAGCTTTTGTAATAAAGGTCCTGAGTGGGTAGCACCACTGAAGTGCCCTGAGGTGATAAGAAGATACAGTCCTTTCATTTTACGTGTAAGGAGTGTTTTCTTTGATAAAGCTTTAATTAAGAAAGAAAAATGAAAAAAACAGCAATCAAACAAATAAAAAAAAAATTAAACTCAAAAAACTCTGTAATGCAAGAAGGTTTTAAATTTCAGTAATAATTTCTTTTTGTTACAACTGGTGGAGGATCATTTTTTTAATTGTTCAGTTCATTGACATCTATAATAATATTTTGATAATAATATGTTGATATCTTACGATAATGGTAAATCAGTGGTAAACTGATTCCAAATAAACCAGAAAATTTCATTTCTTTTCATGTGCAACACCTAAAAAAGATGCTTTCAGTTCTTTAATCAATTAAAAAATATGATGCTCTATGGAAAACTACAAACAGTGCATGATGATTATTTGTAATATATAAACATTGCTAAACTTTTTTTTAAGGGTTTGCTTATAACTTCAGCAAAATATTTTTAATTAATTGAACAGTAGCAGTTGAAGTCATTATATTTTAACACTTGTGGCATGAAATGTGTGAACTGTGTCTGTGTCTGTCATTTGGGTTTCAGATCGTGACAGAAGCTGAAGTAAATACAAGGGTCTCAGCATGATTTGTCTTGGTGTAATTATTCTCATTAGATATTTATCACAAACCTCAGGTATCCACAGATCAATCTGTGTTGAAGACATAATTTTAAACACTTAGTTTTAAGCTAGGAAGTATCAACCAAAATATTTTCATTCACAGAGCCTAATATTACACTATAGGCTGTGTAATTGGGATTTTTTTTTTGGTTTACTTTTTTTCCTTATAATTATTATTAGCCACTTATTCTCATGGAAGGAAAAACCCTACTTATATACAATATGTCCTGGCTATTGGCAGGGAAATTAAAATGTTTCCCTGAATGTTTTAAGAACCCTGACCCTAGAATTCACAAATCCTACAAAGCAGAGACCCATTGAGTGATAACTGTAAGTGACATGCTAACCTGCTCAGGATTCTGATGCAAAGTAAATATGTGGTGGGGTTGTTTAATAATAATAATAATAATAATAATAATGCATATTTTTAAATTAGTAATGTAAGAATTGTAATAGTGGGTCTTTTAGAGACTGACTACTCCTTTACATCAATAGTTTGTTCCCAGCTGTCAGAAAGGCAGGGTTTGTAGCTGGTGTTTGTCAGTAGTTACTCACTGCAGCCCCAGCTGCAGCAAGGCTCCGTGGTGGAGCACGTCAAGTGAAGCATTATTGATTATATAGATTTCTTCAGCATCTTGCTCCAATATTTGGGGAGTGACATACTGAAGAAAGTGTCTGTGTTGGATTAACGAGGCCCCTGTGGCAGGGCAAATTTAACCTAGTAATTTTGAAAGGAGTCTACAGGACTTCTGAATATAATTTAATGAAAAATACTATGAAATGTTGAAATTATGCTTGAAAGCAATTTGAAATGTTGCTTTTAGCCTCTGCTAGAGCTTTGTTTAGAAGCAAGTTTCTGAATACTGGCTTTTGGATGAATAAGTATATAAATCTAAGAATATAATTTCTGTTCTATTCTAGTCTCTATAGATTTAGATGTTGTTTTGTTTTAAAGTCTTATTTTGGAAAACTGATAGTATCTTTGACATCCTAGGGAATTAGTGACAACTACAACTTCATACCTAGGGATGGTTATATAATAAAAAAAAAAAAAGAAAAAGCCTCTTAAGATGGTAAAGTTTTGGTGAACTGAGACCTAATTTTATGATCAACCCACTCATTAGCAATAATACATATTGCACAAGATAAACAGATCTAATTGAAAATATTATTTAGAACAACACTGAAAATTTTAAATTATGTTTGTACTTAAAGATTATATGAATCTTGAATTGTTTCATGAATTTGTGTTAGGATTTTTAAATATACTTTTCAATGTATTATTCTACAATGGACTTCAGGTTTATTTCTGAAACACATTGTGCTCAACCTACATTTATATTTGCCTTCCAGATAAATGTCATCTCAGTATATTTTGGCAGTGACAAAGAGCAAATGCAAAGGATTTAAAATTTAAAATTAAATTTATATTCCTAGGTCTTATATATTTGTATTCTTAGGTCTCATTTATGATGGCAGGGAGGGGGAAGAAATTTTTGTTCTCTGTTTTGAAGGATTGTATTACTGGAGATTCCCTTAAATGATTGAATTAAGCAAGAAAAGCCTCTGTATCATAGAGTCAGAGTGAATATAGAATAAAGAGAATTAGCATGGACCCATCTGGGTCATCAAGTCCAACTCCTGGCCCTGTGCAGGACACCCCAAGAGTCCACACCATGTCCCTGACCACATTTCATGAGCTCTGTCAGGCTGGTGCTGTGACCACTTCCCTGGGGAGCCTGTTCCAGTGCCCAAACATCCTCAGGGTGAAAAACCTTTTCAAAGACAGCAGGTAAAACTAGAATGGTGAAGTTATTGGATATTCAGTATTAGAAAACCTATTGAGAATTCAATAGCATTAAACTTTTGTCAGCATCTTCAACCTATTCAAAAGCAGCAGGATGGTGTGTCTGTCCTAACGTTAGGAGTACATTAGGGACTGGTTTTATCACCCCTGCAAGCTTTTGCTTCAGGCATCTCTATAAAATGCACTGTTTGGTTCAATGTCTAAATAATTGATATCTGGCTTACAGAGGCTTCATTTCAGAGAATGATTAATTGTGGGAGTTCTCTTATGTGTGTTTGGTATATAAAATATTGCCTTATGAAACAACTCACCAACAAGCACCCAAGCATAATGCAGAACTGAGCTTAAAGAGCAATTCTTACCAAAAAAATGTTCTTTCGATTCTGGGTTTGGGGTTTTGGTGAGAATTTTTTTTGTGTTTTTATTTGGTTTTGCTTTGTTTTTTTTTTTTTCTGAGTGGTCTTGTTTAGCAATAAAGACATGGTAGAGAAGAAAACATAAATGGGGAAAAAAAGGAAAAGTGAGAAATATGAAAAGTTGAGAAAATTGTGAAAGACTTTGCTTGGATAGTCAAGCTGTTATAAAATATTCATAGAAGAGGAACTTGTCTGTTTCATTTGCCATGCCTTATGTTTCTTGGTGATTTCCATTCCTGTGCGATCAAATTGTTTTCTTTAGATGACACAGAGCATCTGATTCAAGAAAAGAAAATGAAAAAAAAGTAGATTTTAGGCTGTAATAGGAGAAAACCAGGATTATCTGCTTCGCTCAGGTAACTGCCAGCTGCCACTGCTTGTAATTGCATAGGGGTCTGAATCTTGGAGCATTGGCTAGAATATTACAAGAAAAAAGATCTGCTGCAGGAAGAGGAAGAATATGGCATAGACAATTTAATAGCTTTGTTTTGTTTCTGTCCTAAAGTGCTATATATAACTTTTTTTCTTCCCTATAAGAATGATTAGAAAATATATTGTAACCTGGCACTATAGCTAATTTTTCTCTTTCAGGTAGTTAGTGATTCTTGTTTAATGATAATATTACTTTAATAAAATAATATATAACATCACTTCTAAGGATGCATTTCATAATTAGATTTCTAATATTAGACTGGTTTAATTACCAATTTTCATATACTCTTTACTAGCATACTTCAATTAAGAGAATATTATGTGTCTACACAAAACCATATAAATATACACACACATTTAATTTAAAAAGTCCTCTACTTTTAGTCAATGAAGTGTGCTTGGGAAGTGATTAATGTATATGCAGATTATTTGCAACTATTGCTAAGATTACAGTTTTAATTTTTTTGTACTTCTTTATCAGACAGATTTATTGTAAGTTCAATTTGCATTTAAAATAATTTAATCTGCCAACATGGACTCTGGTTAGATTCTATTATAGATTGTATTTCCATATAGTTCCTGTTATTAAATGTAATAGTTTAGGGTTTGGATTGTGTTTTTTTTCTTGGCTTTGGAACATTTAACTCCTCCTGTATTTTTATGCTTTACATGTCTAAAACCTGGATTGAGTCCCCATGTTTCAAACAATATTTGAAAACATTTCTGTCAGTTTCCAAAGATTTTTTAGCATGTAAAAAAATGTGTGTCAAAGCCAATATATTTATAATTATATTATAAACATACTGGTTCCAATAGGTAAGAGGATTTGTTGTTAAATTGAAGACTTGGCCATCAGTAACTAAGGTATGAGATGAACTCCCGTGTGTGTGCAGGTAGGAGTTGTGCCTGGAGGATTCTTCTCTTTAGTTTTCTAAAACAATCACTGAGTCAGTAAAGTTCTCCAGTCATCTTTACATTCTTCCTCTTTCTTCTTTTCTCTTTTGTTAATCAATTCATGTGCCTTTTAAAGGAAAATTGCAAGAAAATTGAAAATCAAGACAGTTTAATTTTGTTATACTGGTAATGATAAAATGATAATGATCAAACTTGTCTGAATCTTCTGTTTCTCAATCACATGATTTTTTTTTGGACACATCAGTAGCACGGTCTGTATATCATCATTCTGCTATCCTGTGGAGGAAGGTCCTGAACCCTTGAAAAGTAATGAAGTTGTAACTAATGGGTTGCTGGTAAGCAGACAGATTTCATGTAGGTAGCAATGTCTAGAAGTGAAAAATTATGCTATAGTTTTCTGAATTTCTTTTCATGTCACAGACTTCTAATACTATTTTGGAAATTAGGATCATAGGAAATCTAGCTTTGTTACTAAAACAAGCATTTTAGTTTTTATCGTCAGTGGTACTAAGAGCACATTTAAGAAGGCTCAGGAATTAGAAAGCTGAAAAAACAAACATAAGTATTTACCGAATTACTCAAATTTATTAAAAAATAAAAGAGAGGCTACAATTTTTTATACACTGATGTTAACCTTCAAAGATAGCTTTTCTCTCTTTTAAATATTAATAATGTTCTTAATTTAACATTATCACATTTGCTACTCTTCTTTCCTTAGAATATATTAAAAGGATGAATTTTGTAATTTCTGTGATTTCAACTGTATTAAAGGTGTAGTTCTAGCTTTAAAATTAGAACTATAGCAATGTAGTCTTTTACTTTCATTTGTTTGAAATTGCTCCTAGAGATGAGATACAATGTGGGTTTTCATTTCACATTTAGTCTTTTCTCTGCCACAGAATTTGTAAAAGTATGTAAGGAAATCTTACATACTTCTCACTGCAAACAAATTCATTTATCAGGACAAATGATGAATCTCATCTACTTCATAATATAGCATTGCAAATATTGAAAATTTCCATTAAAACAATCCATGAAAACAAAGACTATTTTTGAGGGATTAAGTACACCTTTTTCCCCCATTTATTGTGGCATTATTGTGCCATTGTTTTCTGAAGTCAGTACTGAGTCACTTATTCATACTAAAAACATAGTAGATAGCATGGTGATATCAAAGCACCAGTCTTAGTCACTTCCTTTTTTAAATTTTTTTCCTGTAAACTGGACATTCTGACTTTTCAGTTCGGCTTAGTCTACCATATCCTTTGACCTGCAGGTTTCATTCCTTTTCCTAGCTCCAAAAATCTCATTCAAGGTGTCCTTTTGGTATTCAGAATGTGAGATTTGCCCAGCTGCCTGTTAGAAATGTTGCATTCTCTGATTTGATAAGCAGAGGTATACATATATCAGAGCACTCAATCTGCCTATTTGTACAGGCCTGTGAAATTCATGTTTACAGCTTGGATTTTCTTTCAAGTTTCATTATATGTTGTCACCTTTGCACAACATGGCAAGGAAAGAAATTAATGCATAAACTAAGTGCGTGGCACGAGGTACCTCATGTTACTTAATGGGGGCTGTGCAGTCATACCTAGAGAAGATCTTGGACTGGTATGAGTGGTACCAGCCCAGCAGTGCCTGTGCCAGTTGCAGAAGGCATGATCACGTGTGAAATGATACCAGGAGAAAGAGAAGATCATCACCACCACCACCACAGAGAAGTCACTAATGCCACCAAGTCTTCTGGCACAAACCTCCAGCCAGGTTTGTGCAGCATTCCTGTCTGATTCCAGCCTATTCCAATTGATCTTGGGCAGGGAAATGCAAACCTGACACCTCCCCAGGAGACATTTCCACAGGAACCACTGAGTTCAGCTCAGGAAGCAAATCTCTCAGCTGTTCCCAGCCCTGCAGGGGCACACACAGCTGCACTCCCAGCTCAGGGCAGCTCAGGCACTGAGGAGCTGTAGGGCAGGAGCTCCCTGCAGGGCTGTGTGACTCCAGGGCTGGCTGGCTCCATTGGCTGCACCTTTGCAGCACTCACCCAGTTCTCTGGGCTACTTATTTCAGGAAAAACCAGTGAAATATCTGTTTTGGTGGGGGTTTGGTGTGAAAATCAAATGTAAAGTAATATTTACATTTTGAACACTTATTTTTCTAGTAAAACCTGCAGAAAACTGCTAGCAAAAAACAGTTCAGTGAGGCTTTTACCAAAAACCTTTATTTCTGCCTTCAAAGAAGATGTACTCCTATTTATCAACCCCTTAATCATTAAATTCTTTTTAGGATTTATTTGATCAATTCATTATGATCTGAGAAAAATGAAACTATCTTTCTTTAATATGGGTTTTATTGCCACTATCACTTCCTTAGAATTTGATTTTGAGTGTGTGATCAATCTATACTCATCCTGGAGAAAATGTAGAAGGTAATTCAATTGATAATGCAGAAGAAAAATGGTTTTTATTGGTGTTTACTAAAATTTATTAAGAGCTTTTTAAATAACAGTCTTCTGCAAATTCTTAAACATAAAACTAGTCAACATAAAGTTTTTGGGGCAGTAATGCTCTGGGTGTGTTTTCCTGTGGTGATATTTTGATTCGCAATTTTTTTTAGCTGTAAAATGTTGATAACCTATCTGTCATGTCCTCAGAAATAATTATCTGGTTTCTTTGAAGAGAAGTTTGTGCTTTCCTCAAAATAGTAGCTATCACTGTACTGAATTCAGATGTTCTGCTCTGTAAAGGAAAACCCTGTATATCATCATGCACACGCATCAAGCTAATTTAAAAGCTTGTACAGCTTTGGCCATAAATTTTGCTACAATGCTCAAGTTCCTCATTTATTCTACAGTTTAAAATACAAGTCAGACACAGAGGTATTAAATATCTATCTGAATATCTCTGAAGTTTTGTACTCATCTCCTCAGCTTCCTTTGAAGAATTATCCTGAAAGGAAATTTCTGAGAAGTTATTCACACCCACCTGTGGTGTGTAATTAATTTTTTTATTTGCCTGTACCTTTAAGTGAAACATTAAAAGAGAAAGAGGTTTGCTTCCCCTTTCATTGTTGTTCCTATTTGTGTAACAACAGGGGTTTAGAGACTGGTTGTTTTGCTTTATGGACCTATTTAATGATCCTTTTTAAAATAAGATATGTGCCTTTTTTTTTCTATGTTCAAAACAAACTCAAAATAATTATAACATCAAAAAGTATAACATTTGCATTCTCCTTTTTCTGAAAGTTATATCAAATTGGGAGTTAAAAACAACCCATTGATTTAAAAGCCAAATTTGAGGTCACTATGATTTTTCTAAGAAAAAGCCAAATGTTTAGGAATATTAAAAATACTATGGTTGACAGCCAAGAAGTCAAACAAGCAATCAAGACTTTTTTCACAAAAGACATTTCTGAAACTTTCCTAACTTGTTTTCATCATTGTTGTATTCCCCAATACCTCTTTTCTCCAAACTCAGTGATTGATCAATCATGGGTTTTAATTTTGAATTTTAAGAAATGCTTTTCTTTCCAGGCTGAACACCACTACTGTGACCATTCCTGACACAACACGACACAAAATAAAATTTCACCCCAGAAAAAGATAAAAGTGTTATTAAAACTATCCAAAGAACTCTTATGCTGATGTTAGTGACCCCAGGAAAGACAAAACAACCATGCCAAGTTTGAAACTCAGCTCTTCAGAGAAGGTTGTTCAAAGTGTTTTTGTTTTTCAGCACCAGAATTACAGGATGTTTAGGTATAAAAATATTGTGGTGAAAATAATGTTGTGGTACAGTAATTTTAGAATATATATTTGATTTGTTTCCTCTCATACTTTACTAACAACAGTGATTTCAGGTTGAGATTTCAAAGAACATTTTGTTAATACTGTGTTTTGGTATCAGAAAGTAAAGGCATTTAACTTCAGTTCATGCAACAGTTTTGGACTAGGATGTTACCAGCACAGTATGATGTGAGCAGAACTTTTACACCATTGCTCTTTAACCTGCTGCCTTATTTTTTTTTGCGAAAATCTGTTTCAAGTAAAATTTGTGTGATTTCTACCAGTACGTTAAATAAGATGAGGATTTTCTTTTCCTTGACATTTTTGAAGAATTGTACTGGCAAAAGCTCTGGATTTGTGGTTAGCTGAGGATATATGAGATGCAGTATTCTTTCTGAAAACTTCTGAGAGGCAAGGGACCTCTAAGCAAGTGAGGGATAGACTTACACCTGTAAACAGTTGCTGAATTAAAATGGCATGCATGAGAGAAGCTTCTCCTTTTTAAACCTACCCACAGAATTTAGCAGAACACATAGAAACTGAATTTTTTGTATAATTCTGCAGGTGTCCTGGGCATTATGGCATTATATAGAGTGAGGGAATGGGAGTTGACTCTGTTGATTTTCAGCTCTGTGTTAGCATGCTTTATTGCTTTGAAAATAAAACAAAGAAATTTGGATTCAAGTAAGTTATAATTAGGAAAATATTTTCACAATAAGAAAACATGGAGGAAATCACTGTGGCTGGAGAGGCTTAGACTGGAATAAACTATAAAAGAATAGAGTGATGTAAGAGTACAAAATAAATTAGTGGGGAAAAAAAGAGATTTTTTTTGCCATTGAAGTTTTCATAAAAGTAAATGTATGGTGGATAAAAAACATGTAAGCAAGTAAACTCCATGTTTGTCACATTGTAGTGGAGGATGAGGTAGAGACTGGAAAGTGATATCCTCCTTTGCTGAGGAAACTGAGTTCTTCTGATGTGCATACTGAATTCAGAGAATTTTTTTCTGCTGAGTTAGAACAGAAGACCACATGACACTCCATTAGGTAATTTCTGGCTGTCTGCATCAGTAGAAAGTTGCTCTTCATGTTTCTTGTCCATCTTTAAAATTCCCCTGAAAGCCATGTACCAGTTTTGTGTCCTCCAACAACTATGTTAAGTTCAGTGCAGTCCTACATAACTCCTCTGCAAATCAATAATGTCATAGCACACACATCCAGGCATCTTTCCCTGACTTGAACATAGAAATTTCAGTTGCTAAAATACAGGGTATTTACTCATGACTCTATGTATCTGCTCACTTGAAGTCTCCTCAGTAGGGATATTTTTGTAAAATATGTTAGAAACAAAAAACAAAAAAAAAACCTCTTAGAACTTCAGTCAATTCATTTGGCAACTAATTGAAGCAGGCATGTAAAAATAGTGCATGCTGCAAACTTTGTAGTTCTTGGACAGCTGTTTTTTAATTTTAATCACAAAATGTTAGGATTTTGATTTCCTTGGAGTGCAGATATCTTTTGCAGACAACATTTTGAAGCACTGATTAGCTGACAGCAGAGAGTTTGGTTTGTCCTTTTGTCATAGAAGTACTTTCTGTGATGGTGGGAGGAAGAAACATTTTGCATTAGAGTCTTTAGTGCTAAAGATGTCAGCCAAGAAAGCTAATATCTCAGGGTTTACTGTCCAAGGACACTTAACTTTTCAAGACTTTTAAAAATTTGGGGCTTTTTTGACAATGACCAGTGTCCCAATGATCATGGGCCCACCTTTCTAGCCCATCAAGGTTCCTCTGGATGGCATTTCTTCCCTCTACAGTATTAGCCACACTACTCAGCTTGGCATCATCTGCAGCCTTCCTGGGTGTGCCCCAGATCCCACTCTCTGTTTTCTGACAGAGGTGTTAAATAATACTGGTTCCAGTATGGATCACTGAGGCACATCCCTCTTTGCTATTCCCCACCTAGACATCAAGGCATTGACTGCAATCTTTGAGTGTGACCATCCAGCCAGTTCCTTATCCACTGAGAGCTCCAGCCATCAAACCCATGTCTCTGCAGTTTGGAGACAAGGATGTTGTGTGGCACAGTAGGAAAGGCTTTGCACAAGTCCAGGTGGGTGATGCCAGTTTGTCTCCCCTATCCACCAGTACTCTAAGCCCACCAAAAGGGAAAACCATCAAATTTGAGAGGCACAATTTGCCCTCAGTGAAGTCTTGTGAATTGTCACAGATTCCTTCTCTGTTTTCCATGTCTCTTAGCATAGTTTCCAGGAGGATCTTTTACAGAGCTCCAAGGTGAGACAGACTGGTCTGTAGTTCTCTTTTTTGTCTTTCTCATTTTTATAAGACTGTAGCAAGTCTCACCAAGGAAGTCTTTGAGGGTAAAAATATTTTCCACTCTAGATATAATTCTTCATTTCAAAGGAAGAAAAGCAAAACCAAGAAAGCTTTAGTTAAATTTATCATTGTGAAATTACATCCAAACAGAAATTTCAAACCTGAATTAAAAAATCAAACCAATGCAAGAAATAAATATTTGTCTGAAGTACCTTAAAATGTGTGATGATAACATAGAATAATGGAATTGTTTAGGTTTAAAAAGACCTTTAAGATCATTGAGTCCAACCATTAATGTAACACTGCCAAGTTCACTACTAAACTATGTCCTGAAGTGCCACTTCTGCACATCTTTCAGATAACTCCAGGGGTGGTGACTCCACCACTTCCCAAGGCATCATGTTTGAATGCTCGATCACCCTTTCAAAGAAGAATTTAATTAATAATTAACTTTATCCTCCCCTGGTGTAACTTGAGGCCGTTCCCTCTCATCCTGTCACTTGTTACCTGGGAGAAGAGATCAATGCCTTCCTGGCTACCACCTCCTTTCAGGCACTTGTAGAGTGGCAAGGTCTCCCTTGAGCTTTCCTTTCTCCAGATTAAACAGCCCTAGTTCCCTCAGCTGCACCTCATAAGACCTGTGCACCAGAACTTTCACCTGAATGTAACAGAAGAAGAGGAACAGATGAGCTGGTAACTGATGCAGAGCAATACTATTTAAAACTAAGCTCCTTTGACCACAGCAATTTAAAAATTGGGGAACTGTTATTAGTAGTTGCGGAATATGAAAAGAAGTGGTCAGAAATAATGAAATAAAGATTAAAAACAGTATAAACTGTTGTAAACCACACTGGCTTTTACAGTCTAACTGCAGCGTAGAGTTGTCACTTAATATATAATCCACTAAAACTGATGCCAGTGGGAGTTTGCTGTGAAGTTCAATGAATCAGTTTAAAATTATAACCTCATTTTCTCTTTCCTTTCTTTAATGTTCTTTAAATATTTTGTGTTTTGAAAGCTGAACTATGGCTCCTTAGCAGAAGCACCATATTCTTGTATTTTAAGAGGTCACCTTTGCAGTTCATTAGTATTCAAAAAAGTTGTGTGAAGCATTGTACTTAATTTATATGGATGGATGCCCAGTATATTCTAAAAACAAAGAGGAATGGTGCATGAACCATGCATTCAGCAGGTTTTCATAGTTTAAGAAAACCCATTCAAATGTGATAAAAGATACAAAAGATACAAATCAAATGCTGCATAAACTAGCTTTAAAATAAGCATCAATTTAGACCCAAGAACTTGCATTATTTAATAATATTAAGCTTTACCAGAACATACTCTACTCTAACTTATGTCATTATCTGACAGCTTATTCCCATCTCATATTAGCAAAACACAGGGTGGTTAAGATTTAAGTGCTTATTGATGCTTTACAGTTGCAGCTGTAGCATGCAGTAAAAATTATATATGATGCTCTCTTTTAAAACATTCTGTCTTGGCAAAAAGCAGCAATCCCTTCCATATTTATATTTTATCCACAATAAGAAGACAGTAATCCTTTCTGGGCATGAGAAAGCATATAATTGAGCATGCTTAGGAATCCAAACTAGTGATGTTTAGGAATTAGTTCTTAAGGTTCAGTTCATTATGAAGCCATAAAGAGCAAAGACCAACTGTTACTCCAAATAGGTGGTAATTCAAAACAGATGTTATAGTACCAGGGAGGACTGTACTTCAAATTTGTTTTAATTACTCTTGAGTGCACCTTCTAATGACAAATCTTGTTTTCTGCTCCTCGTTCTGAGCAGAAGCCATAGCACCTAGCCACTTTTAAATGCATCATTAGGCTGAAATCTTGCTGGTTCTAAAATCCATTAGCCTGAGGCCAAATCAAAGGCCCATGAGCCTTCAAAAAATAAATGTGAGATGAAACAATTTTTCATCAGAGAAACAACCATAAGATTTTCCCACATAAAGTGTGGTTTATTCATCCATTCCAAGTTATATAACCTAGAGAAGAAAGAGATTAAAACCAAAAAAATACAGAATACTTGCATATCATGCCTAAACTGAGATACTTCTTGGTGTGCTTTTGACAATTCTTTTTAGACAAATTTATCCCATCTTCCTTGATTAGACTGACTGCCTTTCAATGGACTGCTTGCAACTCAGCCTTGAGCAGGTGTCAGGCTGAGGTTTATTTCATGCCCCTCATGAAACAGCACACCAATGTCATCCTTGACCTTTTTTTTTTTTAAGAAACTAGCTTTGCCTATTTCTTACCTTCCTCATTTGATTCAGTTTTTTATATTGAACCAGGGTGGTAACATATAAGTAAATACTTGTATGTGGCATTCATATCATCATGTGCTCAAAGCTGTCAATCTCTACAGAAACATTTTAGTCTTTTCCTAGATATTTGAGCTATTTAGATTAAAAATAAAAGGAAACTAGGTCAAGAACATCTAAATTTAAATAACTGAAATTATATATGCAGCTAATAATGAAAAATGACTGTTGATATCAGTGGAACTATTACTATTATTGGTAGGGATATGTCTTCCCCTGTCAAGACTAAGATTACTGTTTAATGGGAGAAAAATTTTAAAATAGTAAATTTTCCTAAAAGCTGTAAATATATTGATTGGAGCTAAATGCGTTTAAATGAATTTAAACTCCATGACAAATGGAGTTCATTTTTTACCAACCAGAAATTATTTGATATGGTATGCTGGGTTTTTCACACTGAAATCACTGACATCTCATAAGCATCATAATTAAATCATCAAATTGTTATGACCCCTGGCACTGATATTGGGATCAGTAGTGTTTAATATCTTCAGCAATGATAGACAATGGGACCTCAGCCAGTCTGCAGCTGTCACTGAGCTGAGTGGTGTGGATGACATGTCTGAGGGACATGTGGCATCCAAAGGGACCTGGACAAGCTCAAGAAGTGGCCCATGGGAACTTCATGAAGTTCAACAACCTGAGCATCCCCTGGTACCCACCCAGGCTGGGGATGAACAGAGCGAGGGCAGCCCTGCTGAGGGATCTGGGGTGTTGGTAGATGGGAGCTGGACATGAGCCAGCAGTGTGCCCTTGCCCAAAAGTGTCCTGGGCTGCACCCAAAGCTGTGTGGGCAGCAGAGGAGGGAGGGGATTCTGCCCCTCTGCTCTGCTCTGCTCTGCTCTGCTCTGCTCTGCTCTGCTCTGCTCTGGTGAGACCTCACATGCAGGGCTGCATCAGCTCTGGGGTCCAGCACGGGAAGGACACGGAGCTGCTGGAGTGAATCCAGAGGAGGACACAAAGATGGTCAGAGGGCTGGAACATCTCTGCTGTGGAGACAGCCTGATTGAGCTGGGATTGTTCAGCCTGGAGAAGGCTGCAGAGAAACCACATTTCAGCTTTTAGTATTTAAAGGAGGCATAAAAGGGGAGCAACTTTTTAGCAGGGATAGTGCGAAAGGAGAAGGGATAATAGTTTTAAACTAAAAGAGGTTAGATTCAAACTAGATATAAGGAAGAAGGGGATTTTTTGCTATGAGGCTGGTAAAACTCTGGAACAAGTTGTCCAAAAAAGTAGTAAATGCTCCAAGGTCAGGTAGGACTGGGCTCTGAGCAACCTGATCTGTTTGGGGATGTCCCTGCTCATTGAAGTGGGGTTGGACTAGAGATGACCTCTAAAGTTCCCTTCCAACACAAAGTATTATATGTTTCTATGATTCTATGATATTTAGAAATGCATGGATGAGTAAAAAGTCTTAGCAAATTATGAAATTATTCTAAAGTGTTCTAAAGTAGAGCTGATATTTTATTTTATTAATTTACAGTGATATTTGTCCAAGTAGATACAGAGCTAAACTTTTTTTTTTTTTAAAGGAAAACATGAGCATAAAAAGAAACCCAAATCATCAATACAAATCCTCAGAGTTCCACAATATCTAATGCAAATTTTGCTGATTGTGGAAAAAAAAATGTTTATATATATACAAGCAAATGTAATGTATGTATTTATGCTGATCTTCATGCTATCTTATACAACTATTTCAGTTTTATTCTGAGAGTGGAATGGAGTGTATCTCCCATAACTCATTGTAAATCAAGAGATGTTTGTTCACCTGGGAAACAGCTGTTTACACTCTGTGGCTGTCTTCTGAGCTGCAGCTCCCATGAACCATAGCAATAACATCACAAACCCAGTGCTTCTGGTTTTCCCTTCATTCACAGAAAAGAGTACATTTTCTCTGGAGCAGATAAAAAAGAGGTGGAATTATCCTTTGACAAGCACTAATAACTGACTTATTTCATCATATTGTAAAGAAAGGAGATAAGGGTTCCAGTCATGAAGGTTGCATTGTGTTTAGTTCTTCTGGCTTTCTCAGATATGGATTGATTTCTAGAGAAGCCATGCTGAATGTGTTTGCAACAGAGGACTGAAAGGTGAGACAGCAGATATTACTTCAAGGAATACACTATTGAAACATATATTCTAACAGCTAATACAGCAATAGTATGTTGCAAAATCACAGTTGTCTTGGGTGGGAGGACAGCAGTCAGTTTTCCTATTTCTAGGTCAGAATTGTTCCCATTTATGTAAGTTTAGAACAGGATCCTAGGAGACACCTTGGCAGACTGACTTGACAAACTGCTCCACGGCGTGGCCTGTCAAAATCAGCACAGACCCCGTGGGGCATGAAGAGACAAAGCTGAGGATTTCCACATGCCATCACTCACTGCTTCACATCCTGTCTTTGAATTAAGTTCCCTTGTGTAACCCAGCATCTGCAGAGTGAAGCACTTGAGTCCCACTACCTTGTACCAGCATTTCTACATTCCCACACTTGGGAACTTCCCTAAGGATGACTTAAGAAAGTGTTTTATCCCTGCAGGGATGCCAGGGGACCCAAAATTTAAGAGGAAAAATGTGGAATGCAAAGACATCCTTGATGTCCCTCTCCTTCAACTTCTTAAAGGGAAGGTCAGGACTGTGTGGGAATTTATCTTTTTTCAACTTAAATATGCCATGTGTCACTTAGCAAGGGAAGTATTTCAGTGATAATTGTTAGTAATTGAGGAAGTCTATGCATAAATCATAAACATTCAAGAATATGAATAAAAATTATTTGGAGAGATGCTAATTCACTTAAATACCAAATCAGGGATGGTCTGTTACTAAATATGAAATTAGGTGCTTGTGTTGTACGTAAAAGTAACACTGCTTTAACCCTTTCTATTTTTAAAGCATAATAATTTTATATATCCCCTCCAGCAAGGAGGACTGTATGAGGTTTCAACCTAAGGGAGTACATTAGTTCCTGATTTCAGGTCCAGTAAGGAGGAGAAAGAGGAAAAGGAGGAGGAAGAGGAGGAGGGGGAGGAGGATGATGTCCCTAGAGAAGACCTGGCATGACGGGAACAAGGCTGTGTTTCCAGGAGAGAGCCACACTCTCAAATCCCTGTGGCAGCAGCCTTCCCATGCTCAGGCACAGGCAGTGACTGTGCAGCTGATGGATACCAGCAGATGGAGGCTGCTTCCACCACTCGTGCCAGAGCCTGTGTCAGTGAAGAGAAATTATACTAGAATGAAGGCTTAAAATGAAAGGAGATGCATAATTAAAAAGTTGAGACTCCTTATCATCATGTCATTTTAACCTTGTTCCATTAGCAAAAATGAAATAAGTCACTCAAGACCAACTGTATTTGAAAGCATCTATTTTAAACTTGTTCCAAATTGCCTCTGAGCTTATAATAAGCTGTACTGGTTTTTACTGACAGTAATTTCTTTCTACTGTGCTTTCTGTGCTGACATATTGTGATAAACCCTTGTATATTGAGGTGGAGAACTACACTTAGAATGTGTTCCAATTGATGATCATGAAAATGTATTAAACAAGTTAATAAATATCCTATTTCCCCATGTTGACTGTTACTCTTATATTCCAAATCATCACAGGCATTTAAAAAGATTGCTGCCCTGCAGACACACCAGAGGCAACTAAAAGAGTTGAATAGTTTCTTGGAGCAGTATGAAAATTTTTGCTGCTTTCACACATGGCTCTCAGTAGGAAAAGACACACAGCTTATTAGCAAAGAGACAGACTTACTGCTCTTTGTGGTTTGGACCTGGGAGCTCACTGCAGTTCTATGGAACAGTAAATGTCAGATCTTGGTTTAGTTGTGGCTGTTAGAAATCTTTATAAATATTTTCAGGGTGGAAATTCTAGTGGATCTTGTTTGTAGGCTATGTTTAAAGGCCCTCAAAATTATGCCATAACTGAGAGGTAAAATGGTGCTTTATATCATGACTTGAGCATTCTCCAAGAGCTCCTCTGAAGAAAACTGCACATTACTTTTCAGAAACAAGCTGAATATACAGAACTTTGCTCTTAATTTTGACATGGTCCTTAGTGCAGATAAAAATTATGATGTACTTTGTTCTGTAAGGTGCTTGTGCAGTGCCTGTATAATTCAACAGATAAAAGGGCTATAAGATTTGAGGTTTAAAGTCAACAGGAGGGTTATGCCCTCAGCCTTGGGAGAGGGGCCAGGGTAGTTTGATGGAGTTCAGGTAAGTAGGTAATCTTGAAGGACTGTATGACAATCATTTTATCCAATTTCCTTCTTGAAACACCTGTTTTCAGGTGGTTGTGTGTCCAACAGGGATTTCACACAGCCCATTGAAAATACCACATAAAACCCCCCAAAAACCAAACAGTCAAATAAAACCAGAAGGAGAAGAGTAGACCCACTGTTCATTCTATATCCTAAAATGACAGAGCATCAGAAGATCCATTGCTCTCTCATTGGATTAAAATAGACTGTTGGATTTCTTTCAAAGCACTTTCTAATTTCATTAAAGTAGATTGTATGCTTTACATTGCTGATGCAGCCAGCATTGTTAGAGTAGTATAATATAAATTCTCCAAGTCATTGATTGCATTTTTCTGGTTCCATCTTAAAATTGGTTTACTTAACCACCTTTTACTTCTATAAGACAAGTGTGGAAGGTGGGCTGTATTTGTGAAAATGAAGGAAGTGAAAGTGACTAAGAAAATTCAGTGAAAGTTATCCTCTTCCATAACTTTGATAAAAGTTCCCTGAAGTTGTCTGGAGCCTGCTATAAATACATGAATCTTCCATGCCTTATTTTTAAAATCTTTCCTCTAGTTTTTCCAAAATTGAAATTCTCAGACTTTGCATGAAGAAAGATCTTTTTTGGATAAGGTCTGATTCATGGGACTTCTAAAAATAGTCTCAGTAAGGCAAAATTTGCTATCAGAAGCAACTTAACAAGCAAACATTATCGAGTTTTCCTAACTGTCAGATGGAAGGATAAGTAGCTCTTCCTTATTGCTTGTAAAAGGTACAAAGTTATTAGTCATCTTACAGCTAGCTTCAGTGCTTTGGAGGAAACAAAATTTTTAACAACTTTTCTTTCTTGAAAAAGATAAAACCGTATTCTTGCATGATTCAAATCACATGTAAGCTATTCCTCCTGGTACATTTGATCAAAAATCTTGGAGCTAGTAACAGCTATTTAAAAAAAAAATCTTCATATTAACAACAGAATTATTTGTCCATGAAGAGGAAATATTTTTACTTGTCAAATATTTTACTCAGAGAACAAAAAACTTTGAACAAGGTCATATGCAGCTTCTTGGCTAGAGAGGAATAGTCAAAACTGTTTAATATTATTATTAATAGGAACTAACCATTGGCTGATGAAATGTTGTGGAGTACAGGTGCAGTGTAGCAATGATGTCAACATCTCATTGCACTGGCACAGGTTTTCCACCTTATTTCAGAGTCAAGAGAAACACTTTCAGGTATTTATGGTGCCATCATGTGGAGACTTCTGAGCATTGAAGATCTTGAATTAGAAGAGCTCTATTACAGGAAAAGGAAAGGTGGACACCAAAATAGTGCTGGTAAGCTTGAGCTATGAACAGGATCTTGAAATTAAGAAATCCTAGCTCATTTCTGAGTCAAACTTCTGATCTGCCTGTCCTCCTTAGGTGTCTTCTCATGATAGTCACACAGTCTACCAGAACTTATGCATTTTACTTTAAAGAAAAAAATGCCTGTGAATTTTTTCCCCCACAGGAAAGAATATGATTTTGTCTCAGACAAATATAGATGAAGAAAAACAATGACATAGTTAAATAAACATAAATACAAATTACATATTTTCTTCAAAGCATTCATGCTTTTTCCTGGACAGGACAGGGTACTCTTAGGTTAAAATTATGCAGAAACATGCAGGTTGAAAGATTTTCTGTTAGCATATTAAAAAGACTAAGTCAAAGTTGCAAGTATCCAGGTTTACATAGATGGAGGGAAACAAGTATGATTCTTCATACATTATCTTAAAAAACCAGAATATTTATCTAGTAGTAATTTTATTGTTGTGATTTTTTTTCCCCATTTTTTCAAGGACAAAACTATTTAATCTACCTAGGAAGAGACAGACCTAGGTCACTTCGTTTTTTTCCCCTGGGTTAAAGATGGAATATTATGAGAGCTCCTTTTAATTCTATATAGATTGGCCTGCACAAATGCTGTCATTCATCCTGTGAGCCTATTTATGCTATTTTATTTTACTGCATAGGACAAGTTGTTCTTTATCAGTTCTTTTATGAGCATCCCATTGAATACCTCTATGCATGCTGAATGGTATGTTGTTTTCCAGACCTTTTTTTTTCCTCTTTCTCAAGAGAAAAGAAAAATAATAAGCCCCCTAAACCTGCAATAGATATTTTCCCCCTTTTCTGCTCAAAGCATTTCATTTTCCTAGTCTTTCTTTAGAGAACATTACAGTCCTCTGCTGTTTCTTATGAGGAAACCTCTTGGTTTCTACAACTAGTCTCAACAACTGGTTATCAACTTTTTAGATCTCTGTATTAATTTTTTTTTTTTTAAGATAAAAAGTTGTCCTCTCATTTGCAGTCTAGTTTTGAGAATAAGAGCTTCTTTTTTTTTTAAGTGTGCCTGCAAGAAATTTATACAAGGAATCTAAACAGGGTGCTTTCCTGTAGCACACTTATGCTANACTTATGCTAATGATAAAGAGTAACCTCTTCCACAGACTACTCTGCCTAAGGGGTTAATCTGGATAATTTCTGGGCATGTATCTTCTAATTTCACACGATTGTGGAAAAGAAAGCCCTGTTTTTATCATCAAGTATTTAATTTACCCATTTTGATTTTTAAAGAGTGATAAGGTATTTAGTTTATGGATGTAGTTGGGGAAGTTCAATTATTGAGGTTTAAACCATGTGAAAAAACTTGGTAACTAAAGTACACTATCAGCAGAAGATTTCTGTAAGAGGATGACAGGCAATAATTTTATCTTTCTGAATTTTTTATGAAGTTTTGATGGAGTGATAGATGGGCTGTAGATAGATAGTGTAGCGGACTCTACAGGTATTTCTGTCTTACTGCAAATATGTTTTTCATCAATCTCCAATCTTCTTTTTATCCAGGGTGTTAATTTTGAAATTTGTAGCCAAAATGCTGAGATAAGAGGTAGTATAGTATGTGGCATTAGAAAATTATTGTTGCCTTGTGAAGGCAGCTTAGGAAAGGGTGGAATTGCATACAGGCAAAAATAAGTGCAGTAGATAAATTGTGAGGTAAACGGGCTGAGAAAATATAGGTGATCAGGAAGAAAAGGGAAAGTATGTGAAATGAATAAACTCAACAAGACTGTTGGTATGGGAAGGATCCTTTGCAAGTACGTAAGAAGTTGGACCACATCTCAAAATCCAAAACTTGACAACTTTTTTCTCCAGTCCATATTATTCTTACATAGAAAGAGAAATTAACATTGAGTCTAATGGGTTTCTGAGAAGTTACATAGAAAAATTATTATAAAATTACTGCTTAGCCTCTGGTAACAAGGAGAATTGGGAATCTGGGTAACTGTAGTACTTCGTGAACTGTAGGACAGACAATCACTGGCCTGTGTGACTTGATGCTTTGCAGGGCTAGCATCCTGGTAAAAATATGGGATTTGTAATGGTTTGCAGACAGCTGGAGAAGGCACTATAAACATTATGTTTTCTGGCAGTCTGAGACTTGAGAAGGGATGGCAGTTTCCTTTTAACCTTAATTTATGTGCTGATAAAATTAACTTTGGACAGACAAATGTTTTGCTTTTCAAATTAGATTTGCATACTCAGATTTGCATCAGCAATGCAGTTACAAATGCAATGATGAGAAACTTCCAACCTTGCCTTAAAATATCCAGTCAAATTTCAGCCCAAGTCAATGTCTCTTTCAAGCTCCAGAAGAAAGATTTAGTAGGTTTTTTACACTATCTGGAAACTGAGAAAGTTCCTGAAAAAATATAGAGAGAAGCAGAGAAGATTCCCTTTTTCAGGAAAATTAAAATTAATTTCCTAAAAAGGTTGCTAATATGAAATTACATTTTGTACTTTTGATTGTACTTGTGAACACCTACTAATGATAAAGCTCATAACCTAAATGGTTTATAAACCATCAGCTTTACTGGATTTGGATAGACAAATAGAAAAAAAAAAGGGGAGACAAAGGTGTTAAAAGCTGTTTAAATATTGCTGTTGCACTTTGATATTTATATTGTGTTAGTACATGCACAGTTACAGGTGACAGTGGCATGAACATGTACACAGAAAAATTTCCATACTCACAGGATTGCAGGTCCAAAATATGAAAGCAGGACATTAATGAAAAAAAATCCCAAGATATAAGGAAAGCCAAGAAAAAGTTAACAAGTCTGGTTGATATGACATATGACAGTGAAGGTAAATTAATAGTGTTATATATGTCATAAGGGTGACAGATTTCACATCTAACATATTCCAGACTTTCTCTGTTTTGGAGGGGAGGGAAAAAGAAAACAAACAAACTAACAAACCAAACCCCAACAACTTGTTGAGTACATAAGCTAAACAAATATTTTTTTAAAGAAAGATTTATTGCTCAAGTTAAAATTGTGACTGAGCAGTCTGTCAGAGGCTGCCAGAAAGGTTCATCCCAGTCATACCTAGTGAAAATAAATTCAGAAATACTGCTGAAGGTCATGGGACTATTCTGGGCTCAGAGCACAAAGAGGTCAGAGATTACAGAAATATATTGTGATAAGCAGAATTTTTTACAGCACTGATGCTTTTGATAATGGAAAAGTAACAGCAAAATCATAATAAAATCACAGTAAAAACCAAGAACTAATGTGGTTTTCTTCACTTCCATTAAGGCAAATCTAGGGAGAAAGTGAAATACTAGTAAGTGGAGCTGTTTCCAGGATTGTTGTTGTAATTAAGCTTGGTTACTTATGTGGCACAGTGCATGAGTCTGTTTTCTGACACAGCACAAATTATGTACAGCTTGACTTGCAGAAATAGATCATCTTTGTGGGTAATAAGAGAGCACTAAGGAGGCCCTTAACCAACATTATTTTTCAGTTGCAAACCAGTCCTTGATAAAATTTGCCAATCCTATTGAGAGCTGTAGATTGATTTCTTACATTACTGGTATTAAGGAGTGTGAAAATAAAATTGATTTTTAAAAAATTTTGCATGTTACACAACATTTCTCAGTATTATTTTTTCCCTAGGCTTTCTTTTCACAGAAATATCACTTAATAGGCATTTCATCCTTGGTTTAGTAATAGTTCTCATCTCTATTCCCTAAATAATTATTAAAAAATTCTCAGGTTTGACAGAGATATAAAAGGAGTGTTCTATTCTTCATAATTCTCCACCTGTGTTCTTATCATAAAACAGCATTTAATTGTGCCTTTTGAGGTTTTAGCTCTTTTTTAAATCTCAAGAGACTGTTACCAAGTTAAAAGTGTCTTCTCATATTTGTAATAATAAAAAATATGTATCAAAAGCAATACCAGTTTTAGGTTATTTTGTAAGATGATGAAAGGAGTGTGGTAAGTCATAATCCTAGAATCACAATGATGTCTGCTACAGGCCAGAGTCTGGCAGTGGTCAGCACTGTGTAGGCATGCCCATAAAGGCACTATCCCAGCCCTAAATACCTTGAAAATTCCATGGAACAAATTGAAAGAAAGCTATGAGAGAACAATTTTATGTATGAAGAGCTGATGAAGGGCAGAATTTGCTAAGGGCTGCAGTGTAAGTTTGTAGCAGTTGGACTGTACTGAGTGACACCAGTGACATCCTTCTGAAGGTAATAAGATCAAAAGTACCTCTGCTATTCATTGTACTTACCATCTAACATAAAATGTGATTTTTTTATTCTCTACTCAAACCTTGAGCTTCCTGATTTAATTTAGTATTGTTTCACAGCAAGGGACTAATGGTGAATTTTCCTTATGTGAATGCAGATAATTAGTTCTACAAATACATCTTCTGATAATCTTGAAAAGATTTTTTCCACCTCTGAGTTTCTTTCTTTATGTACCAATAACATTATATAATCAAAATTAGCAAACTAGTATACCTAGCATGAAATAACTCCTCTACTTTGAGTTTACCTCCTGTAGTGAATTCTATTATGAAGCTGTCATTTACTGCCTTCCTGTGGCATAAAGAAACCCTTTCTGACTCAGCAGTATCCAAAGATTCTCTGTTTTTTTCAGGCTTAGGACTGAGTAGTGCCTGTCCTAGATCTCACAATAATGTAAACTGGTCGGGTGGAAAAAATCAGCATTTGGAGGAGAAAAAGCCAAACACTTTGGTAATAGCATGCTTCTGAACACATGCAGGGGTTGGTGTTCTTAGTAGAGAGAGGGGAAGATATATTAGTGATTATAATGCAGATGAGAAGTTCAAAATTGCAGAATAAATGTTGCTTGTGCAAATGTTTGCAGCCTATCCATGGGATCCATGCACCATGATTCTAGCAACCCAGCTAGACCTTCACTGCCTGATAGTTCAGTCTTTATGTGTAAAGATGTCATTTGTGTGAAGTGGGGAATAACATCTGGAAAGATGTTAAGAAACTGTTCTTACCTGTAAACACATATAAAAAGGACTGTCCTATATAGAACAATTTGTGGTTTTCCCATATATGTGTAAACAATGGAATGCAGATTAAATCTCTATAGCAATGTTTTGTTTTCTTGTCTAATTTTTATGGCTGTGAAGATATGTGATAATGGTTGCCTAAAAATAAATGTTTGCTCTCATAGACAGGATTTTTTTTTGTATTAAAAAATATCAATGAACTGGTATCAAGTTCTGTTACACAAGCTGGTCTTTAATTTGCATTGTATTTTCAAGGAGTCACTTAAAGCAAAACATTGCCAGCTGGAAGTACATTTTAATGTAACTTACTGTTCACTCTTGCAGTCATTCTTTTTATTCCAGATTGTACCTCATAATGTTATACCAACATTGTAATTGAAAAATCTAGCGGAAACGATTAGCATCAGAAATGCATCATGTGTAATATGTACTTGTATTGTACAGATTGTGGCATAACTTCTTAAAGGGGAGCAGAAATATTTTAAACTCTGCCCAAATGTGGGCTTTCAACAGAGAGGTATGGCAGTGCTTTGGAAAAAAAGATAATTTTGAGTAATCAATCTGTCCTATTCTCTTATCCTTATTTCCATCTTCTTCTTTACTAAAAACATAAAACTTGTACTTCTTTTCATTCGTCAAGAATTTATTTACATCTGGAGGCTGACAAGTTAAGCAAGTAAGCAAAGGCTAAGATCAGATCTAAAAAGGTAGATATAAAGGAACTTTAAAGCTTGACTACATGCCCCCAGCCTAAGCTAGCATTTCCAGTTTAAGTATGCACCACAATATCAGAGTCACCTTATGATTTAGCACTGTAAACTTTAATCCTAGTCACAAGAGTCATTGAATGATAGAATGGACCATAAAATGGTTTGGCACCAAAGGAGCCTTTGAACACATGTGGGTCCAGCCCCTGCTGTGGGCAGTGACATCTTCCACTCCCCCAAATTGCTAATGGGCTCCACCCAACCTGTCTTGAACACTTTCAGGGATGATGCATTGACTTCTCTGGGCAACCTGCTCTAGTTCCTCACCACCTCCTGAGTAAAGAGTTTCCTCCTAACATCTAACTCAAATCTGTTCTCTTTCAGATTAAAGCCATTCCACTTGTCCTGTCACCACATGCCCATGTAAAAAGCCTCTCTCCAGTTCTCTTTTAGGCCCCAACTGCAAGGTTGTTATAGGGTCTGCCTGGAGCCTTCTCCAGGCTGAACAACCCCAACTCCCTCAGGCTGTCTTCCTAGGAGAGGTGCTCCAGTCCTCTGATCACCTTTGTGGTCTACCTCTGAATTGCTCCAAAAGGACCATGCCCTTCCTAAGAAGACGAGGACCCCAGAGCTGGACACAGTGCTCCAGGTAGGGTCTCATCAGGGCAGAGTAGAGGGGCAAATCCCCTCCCTCGATCTGCTGCTCAAGTATTTTTGGATGCAGCCTAGGACACAATTGTCTTTCTTGGCTGTGGTCATTCACTGTTGGCTCATGTCCAGCTTCTTGTCCACCTGAACCTCCAAGTCCATCTGCACAGGGTGCTCTCAGTGGGTTCTCCCAGTCTGTGCTCATGTCTGGGATTGCTCTGACTCAGGTGCAGCACTTGGCCTTGTTGAACCTCATGAAAATTGCCTGGTCCCACTTACTGAGGTTGTTCAAGTGCCTCTGGATGGCATCCTGTCCTTCTGTTGTGCCAGCTGCACTGCTTAGCTTTGTGTCATCCGCAAACCTGCTGAGGGTGCACTCGATCTTATTCTCTGTGTCATTGACAAAGATATTAAAGAGCATCCATTCCCAGACAGAGCCCTTAGGGAAGGCACTGGTCTCTAGCCTCTACCTGGACAAGGAAAGATTGATCACAACTCTGTGGCTGCACCCATCCAGACAATTCCTTTTGCACCAGTCAATCCTTCAAATCCATTTCTCTCCAGTTTAGAGGTATGGATGTCATGTGGGACCATGTCAAAGGCCTTGAAGAGGTCTGGGTAGATGACATCAGTCAGTCTTTCCTCATCAACTGTTCCAGTCATTCCATCACAGAATGACTGAAATACCATATACATTATCCATGGATAAATCATCCCTGTAAGGATTCATCACCTGTCGTAGCTTGAATTATTTCTTCAATGGTTTTCAACTTACCAAAAGACCTGACCAATAATCAATTGTTCTGCCTTAAGTGGAACACATTAGTACTGAAAGCAATAATGAGGAACAATTGCTCTGGACCTAATCTGGTTGTAACCTCTGTGCTTCTGCTTAGAATAATTGCAAAGCACTTCAAGTCATCATGCTATAGCAGTTATCCTGATCAGAATAGTGAAAACAAAATTCAAGTGATCTGTGCTGAGAAGAAAAGGTCCAGAAAACAAGAAACAAGGCTGCAAAACTCCTTGTTAGCAGCCTTTTGCAGTGAAATTTATTTTCTGGCAAGAGCATTTTGCTGAAGATTGAATGGTGTATTGATATTAGCATAAAATAGGTTAGAGAGAAGCTTTATCCATAATTTAAGTTACTCTCTTAGAGAAAATGCAAGTAAACTGATGGATCCAGAGAAAAATATCTCTACAGGGTGGCAAAAAAATATCTACTGTAGCTACTTACCTGAAATATCTTTTCCCAGTGGCCCAATTAACTTTATAGTGTGGTACTAAGACTCAATTTTTTCACCATCAGAAAAGGTTTTTGTGCTCTGAATTATACAGTGACCTTGTTTATATCACAAACTCCAAAATAAGGTGACAATTCTATCATTTCATGTAAAATATTTCAAAGAAGAAACTTGAAGCTGTAAAATAAAGTAGAGGCTTTTAGATAATATGCATTGTGTATTTGGTGTCTTTAAAAGTGACTAATAGTCTGTCATTTTTCTTGAATTCATATATTTTGAGGGAAAGTGAAGAGGCTATAAAATGCAAATGTAAAATTAATTTGTTTTGCAGCTATCTATTTTTAGAAAGCAGAGCAGCCTCCCCAATTACTTCTCTCTAAATGAAATGGAAAAAAAAAAGAAAAAAGCCTGCCGTCTCTGTGGAGCATTATGATTTCCAGCTGTGTCATTTGATTTTTGGCAGCAGGATTTCCTTAAAACAGCAAAAGAAACCAAAATCTTTTTTTTTTTTTTTTTTTTTTTTTGTGGTGGCTAAGTGCTTTAGTAGTCGTGTGTGTCTGATTCCTCATCATATTTCAGAGTGGAGTTTTTCACTCTGAAATATGATGAGGAAATATGATTCTCAAAATCAGTGGCACTTGAATGGGTTGGGAGGAAGTCTGGGACAACTGGAAAGTTTCCTCAATGAAACTTTGCAGAGTTTCCATTACCAGAAATGAAGCCAGAGAACTGTCTGGCTTCCCTGTTGTGGAACAGCTAGAGAAAATAACTGAGGAATTACACCTTAGAGCACTGTTTGAGTCAAGTACATCCTTATTTGCCTTGATCTTAGGTTGCTGAACACTAGGCTTTGTAGGTGCCTGGGAGTAATGCAATGCTTCAGCAGACCTAAAACAAGGTGCAAAATTCAAAAACCCTTGGAAAGAATGGCATGGCAAGATTTCCAATTAAGTTATACTCAGAGAACTTTATCTGAGAGAAAGAAATCCAAGTACCTCTGCAGAACGCAAATCAAATGCAAATTAAATAAAGTGAATAAAATTAACTGTCTCTCAGCTTATGTTATTTTGCTTCAGAACAATTTTTCTAGGGAAACCATGAATGAGACCACTTGTGAAAAGTCCAAAGCTGAATTTGTGACTTGGCATGCAAACAAAAAGCTGGATCTGACAACAGTCAGGTATTTACCAATTAGCTTTTCAGTCCTGTTGGTGGACTTGTCCAGCAGAGCCATCAGGCAAGTAATGACTTTTAAATAACTGAAGATTTTAGAGATTCAGAACCTGCAATGGCTCTTTTCAGCCATCTTTCCCATCATTTTTCTCTTTAACATGCTGCATTCTCTGCTCTTGCAAATATTTAGGTTGGGCTTTTTTGCATTCTACTTGTAATTTTCACAAGATTGACTAAACTAAATAATTTTTATTTTATTACAAAAGAACAATCACAAAAGAAAAGTCACAGAGTTTTTGTTGGATTTAATGCATACAAGACAATGCATATTGGAAAAAAAATACTGCATTCTATGATAAAAATTCATATGTTAGACAGTAAGGTGCCGTTTGAAGATTTTGTTATGCAATCTTGCACAACACCCAGAGAAAAACTACTTGAAGTTTCAACAAATAATATAAGCATGGTGACTTGTTAAAAGAAACTAAGATGTTTAAAATGACAGCTTGCACAGCATAACTGCACTTAAGATTTCTATTCAAGGAGACACGGGTAACTCAACTAGATAAGATTCTGCAAGAATATATTGCTTTGATATAATTTTTTGATATTTTTGGCAAACATCATAGGGCTTCAACATAAAGGACAGTACAAATCCAATACCACATTTATGTCATTTGAATGATCCTGGTATCCATAAATTGAAATTATAATCACATTAAAATGTGCTTCATAGTAAGTTGATAAAACTATTAAGGACTTTATGAAGGAAAAAGCCCTTCTGCCATAGGACACAAAAAGATTTTAGAAAATACCTTGTGTTATTTGTAGCTATTTTACCAGCACTTCACAGATTTGCTGAAGTTATTCACAAAGATCTATTCAATGCCTCTAATTTATGTGAATGTTGTTGATGTAAAAACTTGGCTTTTATCTAGTGTTCCTTCTTCTTTACTTAAACACAATATCATCATCTGAATAACTCTGTAACAAGCTAAAAGATTTAAATATTATTATGAAATACTGCATTAGTTTGTTTCTTTAAATGTGTCAGAACTGATTTTCAAGATATTGTGATAGCTGTTTCCTGGGAAATACATGACCTGGTGGCTGGGGTGAACTGCAGTTTCTCTGGTTTCTTCTGGCTGCCTGCAGCTCCCCCTGGGCTATCACAGCCCTTCTGTGCTCAAATGTAACCATCCCAGAGCATCCCTCACCTGAGAGAGGAAGAGGTACTTGAGGAAAACAATATAAAATGCATGACTATTATTATTTTTAATTGGAAGCAGTTTATTATATTTTTTTTCTTTTGATTTAAAGAATTGCATGAATTTTGTATGTTTTCCAGTAAAAAAAAAAATTGTTGGGAACACCTAAGAACTTCTCACAGTTCATACAAATTTTTTCTTTCTACAATCAATCTGAAGAAAGATTATGGTAAAAATTATAGTCAGACCTATGGAGCTGATCAGGCACTAGTGCAAAGAAAGCATAGAAGTGTTTGTATGGCCTAGGCACTGCTGGAAGGTTCAGCACATGATCTGGTTTGACTTACAAGAGAAAAGAGAAACAATGCTAATAACAATGTTGAAATGCTTATCTAAAAGGCATTTTGAACTTAAAAGTATCTAAGGGTAGGGTAAATTTCTGAAACATTTCTTCATTTCTGATATTAAGGTGATGCCAGCACACTAAGGCTCTTGGGGAAAATGTTTAATAAGGCATTATTTTCAAATGTTCATCTGTAATTTGCCTGTACTTATCTTTTGAAGAGTTGCTACATCATTTGGACTCTAATTTTAATCACTGAAGGATGAAATGGGAGAATTTTAATCCTGCTTTAAGTGCTCATTTCAATACAGCATTAACTGTAGTGTTGCTACTGATACCTCTGTAATATATTTGACAAAAGCAGCTTGGACTTGTTGGATCAATCAATTGCTTCAAACTCAATGAATATTTTTTCCAACCATCGTTTCCTATACTTCATGAGCATCCTGTGGATTTTTCATGACTTAAGTTAAAACAAACAGTAGAAAATGGGTCATGGTTTAAATGTAGTAAGAGGATGAAAAAGTGATTAACCCAGTATAGGTGTGTGGAACAGCAACAAGGAAGTAAAAGGTTATGTATGACTTGGTGTTTTCCATTTAATGATCTTGGGTTATTTTTTGTGTTTTTTGGGGTTTTTTTTTTGGGAGCGGAGGGTGTTGGGTGGTTGGTTGATTGGTTATTTTTGTAGGGATTTTTTGTTTGGTTGGTTATTTTTAAAATTTTTTTGGGGTTGATTTTGTTTAGTAGTTGGTTTCTGTTTGCTTTTTCCTGAGTCTCAGACCAGGGCTAGATTTTTCAAACAATTTTTGGATTGGTTGTTTTTTGTTGGTTTTTGTTTGGGTTTTTTGTTTTTTGGGGTTTTTTTTTGTTTGTTTGTTTTGTTTTGTTTTGTTTTGTTTTTGTTTTGGTTTTTTTGTTTGATTTTTTTTTTTGTTTTTTTTCTTTTGTCTATGAATAGATGTGTTTGTTTTTCTACCAAGTGTTTTTCTTGTTCCTTTTTGAACAAGGGGGAGAGGAGACCCTCTTTGAAATGAGGGACTAAATAGAAGAAAATAGAAAAATCTGCTAGCTTTAATGTTTGTTGTTACCAGATTAGAAGCATCCATAACACTCATTAAGCTCAGTCATACATATACTTACACTTATGCTTATATAGACACAATGAATTAAATGCCAGAGAAAAATGATACAAAATTCTAACTTCTACCTGCTAATTTAATGTGTTTGAAAGCATAACATGAATTGGTTTTCTTACCCAATTCCTTTTTTTCCCTAATGAGGTCTGTAAGACGTGATAGGGAAATCTGAAGTCTGCTGCACTGAATTTTTCTGAATATGTAATTACATGAAGCTTAGAGGGAAAAAAAAGAGCTCTATTATGAAAGTATGGACGACTCATGCTGATATAAGGGGTTTTATTGCCGCAACAACAAATGGTTCTCAGGTAGGGATTAATTCCTCTGTATGCTTCCTGGCTAAATAATTACTGATGTCTAAGGCATTGAAAGTTTTTGAGAGCCTCTATGCTGCAAGATGCTGGCTCATTTCTATCTACTCTGACAAAAGCTTCAGAAAATGGGACTTCTCACTGGCACTTGGGAAGGCAAACTAATCCCACTGTGGGTTTCTGTAAGCCAAGGATACAAGGGAGGAAGATTAGCTTCTGCCTAGCACATTAAAACTGCAAATACTATTCAAAAACCTGTCCCTGCCTTCGTGTGCTTTGCCACATAAAATCTGCCTCACAGCTTCTTACCTGCTTGAAATGGCTGAAGAGAAGGTGAAAAAGCAGAAAAGAAATAGAAGTGGAAAAGAGACTGTTTGGTCTCAGTTTTCTGACGTTTGATATCTGAAAAGCCATCAACATGTGGGAGGTCTTATTATTTTTAGTCATCAAATTCTTTAATATAAACTCGTGTGTCTGTATTTTAGAATCAAGGTTATAATATCCAGAGAAGGCCTGCTATGACTGCAAAAGTAAGTGCCACTATAAAGTGGCACTTGGTGATAGCTGTGCGTCCTTCTCTCCTCTTCTTGTTCCAGCTGTGCCCAGGGGGCCAGGAAGGCCAATGGCACCTGGCCTGGATCAGCAATGGTGTGGCAGCAGGACCAGGGCAGGGATTGTCCCCCTGTACTCGGCACTGGTGAGGCCACAGCTCAAATCCTGTGTCCAGTTTTGGGCCTCTCACTACAAGAAAGGAACTGAGGGGCTGGAGTGAATCCAGGGAAGGGCAGCAGAGCTGGGGGAGGGTCTGGAAAGTCGGTCCTGTGAGGAGCAGCTGAGGGAGCTGGGGTGTTTAATTTGGAGAAAGGCTCAGGGCAGACCTCACTGCCCTCTGCCTGAAAGCAGGTTATAGCAAAGACAGGAATCAGCCTTTTCTCCCAGGGAACTGGAGACAGGACAAGACAAAATGTCCTCAAGCTGTGCCAGGGGAGGTTCAGGCTGGACATGAGGAAGAATTCCTTCACTGAAGGGGTAGTTAAGCATTGGAATGGACTGCCCAGGAAAGTAATGGAGTCACGGCCATTGGAGGTGCTCAGGAAGTGACTGGATGTGACACTTACTGCTGTGGCCTTGTATTTACAAAGTTTACAGAGTCTTGTTGATTGTTCAAGGTTTGGGCTCCATGATGATGCAGGTTTTCCCAACCTTTAATGATTCTATAATTTTTCTTTGTCAGGTTCAGTTCTCCCTGAAGGAGGCCTTAGCAAACTCCCAAAGTGACAAAGCTAGACCATAAACATTAATAAAAATGTATATAACTAAGAACCAAACTCAGTAAGGAAAAATACACTTTCAAGTGAATGGAAATAAATTTGGAAAGGAAAATAAAAGTGCAAACCAAGTATTTTTTATGTCTCCTGAACTTTAACTACCAGCATAGTACAGTGGAGGTGGTGTCAATGAACGTATTCAGGGCAGGTAGCTCGGAGTGCAGCTGCAGAGCGAGCAGCAGGCTGAGCTCTGGGGTCTGGAGCAAGAGGAAAGAGGCTGTGAAGGGATGATGACCCTTTGCATAACCAGTGGCCTGGGAGCTGTGGCCCAGCCAGCAGAGACACAGAGACACAGCAGAAGCCACCGAGCCCCAGACTTTCCAGCATTTAGACTGTGAGGGCACAGAACCTCGGGGTTTCCTCTGGTCAAGGTCCCTCCTCAGAGGCACCCAGCTCGGGCTGTCATTTTGTTCCTGCACCATGATTAAATTATTTAAGGGATTGAGGTGCCTGAGACTCTGATCTGGGAAAGCTGGGGTTGAGCTAGGAAGGAAACCTTGTGTGGCTGGGAATGTGGGCTCTGTAGCTGGGAAGGGTCCTTGGTCCCAGCTCAGGTGGTGAGAGAATGGCTGTCAGAGTGGCACCTGGATGGCCAGACAGGGAAGTGGTGGGAGTAGACTGGTTTCTTTCCTTACATGGATGTGGTCATGGCACAGTGCCTCAGCCAATATCTAAAATGTCTTCTTAGTACGTAGGGGAAAAAACATGATCAGAATTATTTCAAGAAAAAGATGTTTCACTGATTTGTTTTACTGGATTTATAAATCAATGTTTGGGGGTTTTGGATGTTAATTGACCTTATCTCTATAGATACTCTCTTACTACCCTTTGAGAATCCTGACATATATATCTGCAGTACTTCATCTGATGTGTGAGACAAGTGGCACTTTTAATGAATTCCGGTAATGCATATACATTATACACAGCTTTGTCTTGCACAACTGCATGTTTTCTGTTTTCTTTTTTATTTTTTTTTTTTTTTAATTTAAGACCACTAAATATTCTGGTAAGAGATTTAGCAGGAGAGAGGTAGTGCTTTTTCAATACACATCAGGAAGGGGAAAAGCATATTTTTGATGACTTGTCATCTGAAATTACGAAAATTGAGCTAATAATTCCTGTGTAATAGTAAAACTGAATACAGATAAAAGCTTGTTTATCTTCACTGTTAATTTTTTTGTTTAATAGCCTAAGTACCCCAAGCTATAAGTGGCCACTTATCTTTAAACAAAAAAGGTGTTGAAACTGAAGAGTGAAGAATGCTCACTTAAGGGACTTCTGAACACTCAGAAGACAAAAGTAATTGTGTGCTAAGTGTAGGTAACAAGGAAAAGTTATGAGGTTTTGAGTTTTTTCAACAGCTCACTTAAAACACCATACCTGTAAAATTCAAGCTCTCTGTCAAAGGAGAGAAAATATGGTTTGGTATTATCACTCTTTTGTGATGCTTAACCTGCCATACATTTAATACAATGCAATTTTTAATATTTAATTATTAATATTGTCAATTATTATTGCAATAATCACATACGTTGGAGTGCTGTTGCTTTGTAAATGCTACTACAAATTTTGTTTATTTGGTCAAGAGTAAATCTGATTTCTCCTGAACTGCATGCCTGCAGGTGACCAACAGGAAGAATTAATTTTGTACCAAAATATCTATGGACATGGCTATTTCTGCTATGCAAAATAGGAATCATCAATGCTCATAAAGATTGTATGTTATGCCTTTGATTTCAGACTGATCAACTAATTATAAACTAATGATGCTGCAGTGACTTCTCTTTAAAAATACGTGTAACAACTTTACTCTTTGAAAAGAGACTTAGCAGACGTTTGAAATACTCCTTTTCATCAATACAAGCACTGCATCACATTTATAAGAAGCATGAAAAAAGTCCTGAAAAAGGTCCTGAACAAATCTAGCTATCAAAGTGAATATCCAGCTGCAAATTGGCCTTTAAAAGACTTTATCATAGTGATGAAATTCCATTTCTGATTTTCACAATGGGTAACAGGAAGCTGCCTATAACGCTTCACTCACTTTAATCAGAATTTAGATTCTGAATCTGTTTGACCAAATAACCCCTGGAAAATGGTTAGTGAGAGACAGTGAGGTAGTTTCTATGCCTGTAAAACTGTGAGTTTTTTGCTTTTGCCATCCTATAGCTTGCCTTCTAAAAAAATTATTATTGTTATTATTACTATCATCGCTACAATTACTACTATTACTACTGCTACTACTACTGTTAACCTTTACTACTACCATTACTGTTATTAAAAATTAGCAGGTAACATCATCAGTCTCTATTTATATTACGTTGATCTACAGGTGGGTGAACGATAAACTCTTCCTGCAAGGGAAAGGGCAAGGTATTGGAATTATCTTGCAGAAATGTACAAAATTAATAGAAAACACACGTCTGTTGTGTTGCAGTTTTTATGCCGCTTAGAGCAGTGGTTTTGTGCAGTTGAGCAGTGGTCTTAGTGCAGTTTTGTGGTTTGTGGTTTTTTTTGAAGTTCAACTCTTTTCTTAGTTTTTTCCAAAACCAAAAGACAAAATCCATTATCTTTGTACGCTTCAGATTCTATCATCTGAAAGGTCTGGTGAACTGAAGAACCATACAATTATTTAAAGTAGAATCTCTTGCCTTTGTTTGAGACACATCTGTTCAGGTATTTCTTGTTTAGCTGTGATAATGTGGCTGTTGCCCAGCAGTTTAATTAGCACTTGCCTACTTAATCTCTTATAGCAGATATTATTACTGAATTCAGGGACTCTGTAAATCCCACATCTGAGAAAGCAGGCTTAATAATGAAAATCAGTATGTTTTTACATTTCATTTGTCTTGGCAAGAGCACCTACTAGAACACATACATTTTTCACTAGATAGAAAACATGCAGTTCAGAGTTGCAATCCCTGAGTTGTTCACTCTTCAGAAAAACAGAATTGAGCAGGAATTAAAATTGAATGAAAACTGGAGGGGGAGTTGCAGAGAAAGACAAAGTGTACAACAGAGCATCATTTTCTAGACAGATGTTAATTTGTTTCTCACTGGGTGAAACCGATCTGCTGTAATGTATCTGTGTGTATATTCTGAAATGTTTTTGAGCACAATATCTTGTGAAGCACTGGGGGTTGATTTCAGCCCATGGGTTTGTTCAGTTGTCTGATTTCTTCACATAGGCTAGCTTGCTTGGCTCCTGCTTTACAGCTGCTGAGAGCTGATTTTTGGTAACTTACACTCTCTGGAGGTGGGAAGGGGGGAGTAATTTTGTGTTTTGCTGAAAGAAGGGAAATATGCTCAGCCAGTGATGTTCAGAAGCAATGCCACCTTGGTTTTATCTCTTCCTCTCTAGTCCTGCTCTTGTCAGGGGTGTGGGGAAAGGGATGACAATGGATGTTGTTAGTGACTACATATGGACTGCAAAACCCAAGTGTAGAGATACAATTTTTTTTCACTGGCAAACTGGGGATTACTGTGTCCTTTTAGCAAAAAATCCTTTAGCAAACATGGGTATGTACTCTGCTGTACAAGTGTTGACCCTCTGTCTTAGAAATTGTAGGTTTTCTTATCCGTGGCTACACAGCAAAACATTGCTTTGTGTTTTCCCACCCGTATCAGGGACCCGCCACAGTTCATGGCTTTGTATCGTTGGATAAACTGGCAACAATCCTGGCAACAACCTGTTCATCTCTCGTGCTGTAACTTGTCTTTGTTCATTAGCTTCTACTCAGGGAGATGACCTGAGATCAGCAGAGGGGCAGAGGACAGGAAGGGCAGGTGCTGCTGTAGCAACCCTGTGGTCAGGTCTCTCCTCCCAGGATTCAGTGCTCAAGGTCTTCATCTGCAAACAATTTAGTCATCACCTAATTTCAGCTGTTTAATTATCACATTACAGGTTGCTGCCTTGCTAACCTCTCTCTTTTGAGTAGTCAGGAAAACAAGTTTCTGTTGGGCACTCAAATTAGATACCTAAAATAGACATTCTGAGTACTCAGCACCCAAAATCTCAATTTTCCATATATTTTTACAATGTATGAATTAAATCATTGTGATAAAATGAAGGAAATAGAATGCTTATATTTTTGTTTCTTTCTTACAAGACCATCTCTCCAATCTTTGATATTGTTGTATTGAGATTCACTACTTCTGTGTAGGTACTTTAGCAATAGGTGTAAAATTTCAAAAATAAATCATAATGAGGAAATGGGTAATGCAAATTGAATGGAATGGTTCTCTTGGAGTGATCTCAAATTCTGCCAGGCAGCATATAATTCTTTTATTCAACTGGAGAAAACCTAAAGTAAATAACTGACTATAGTCTGATGTGATCATATTGAATATTGATAAAGATATTGATAAAGTTTTTATTTAAAAAAAGCTTTTATTAAAATTAATAAATTTTCATTTTTCTTTTGACAGTGCTAGACCCATCTGGGAACAACTTGTATCAGTAGCTGAAGCAATTATTTTCAGTGCTGCTGTTTTGTAATTCTGCCTTTGAAGTGCACTGGTTCCAATGTTTTTAATGTATCTTCAAAAAAAATCAAACCATTTTTGTTAGTATAATTTGATGCAAAAAAGAGATTTCTTAGTACTACTAGTAATATTCCACATATTCCTTGTACTACAGTGATCAAGATACACATTGAGGAGTCAAATTGTTTTTTCTCTCCTTTTCAGATGAGCATAAGAGATGACCATAAGGTGGCTGTAGGGCTTTCCCAATTTGCTAGTGACAAGTAAGAGATAATAAATTAAGTACACTTGGACAAAGTAAATATAAACTGACCACAGATAAATGTAAAAATCAAAATATATAAATTAAATATAAAATATAAATTAAATATGGGCTGTGAAGTACAAAATAATTTCTAAACAATCAAAGATGGAGACAATGCAGCAATTTGCAGTAGGAGTTTCAGAAAAAAGTGATCTTAAGAATTACTATAAGAATCTCTATTTCCTTCTTTGATAGACAACAGGAAACATTGACTCAGAAGACCTGGCCCTGCTTTGCCATTAAAAATACTGGATTACTTTATAATGGAAGAGAAAAAGTGGGCATTTTTAAATTCTTTCAGTCTGCACCTAGAAGGTGCACTGTACAATAGTGTTTAGGAGTAGTTATATTGTGATAAAATTTGATGAATTTAATTTTTGTTTGTGCATAATTCATTTTCTTTACTATTCAAATACATATCACATATTTTCCTATGAAAGGTTGTTTTCATTAACCTCCAGTATCTCTATGTGTTCATTTTAGTGAAATGGTTCTTATTATTTTTCCGATAAAAGATAGAATAATGCATTTATAAGCAGATAGATCGAAATATTAACTTATGAAATCTTCAGTTCCTTATTTACTTTTGGATGATTTTTCATTACCTTATATTTACTATGTAACTTTGATTCTAACATTTCAGAATTTAATTTCAATGTCTTTTATTCACAGTGGTTAATTCTTTTACTATTACATTATGTAGCCACCTTTTCAATAGGACTTGATTCACAATGAAGTTAATAATTCTACATCACTGAATGCCTTGATGTGACCTGATATTCTAATGGTCTTTAAAACTTGCTTTCCACAATAGAGCTCTAGGATATTTCACACGGGAAACAAAATATCTGTCACACAACACTATGTGTTAGTTCTGAAAACATTTTTTTCTGTTTCCTTTTCAAGTGGTTTATTTGTATCATAATAGGAACAATTTTATATTACACTGAAAGTTTTCCATAGCAGACTATTTATTAATGCCATGGTACTGGAAAAATTAAAAAAAATTTAAAAAAATTAAAAAAAAAAAAAGAAAACAAAGAAACCACAATCAACAACAAAAACAAAAGCAAAACCAACTAACCAAAGAAAAACAAAATAAAACCCAAAAAAAACCCCAAAGAACCCCAACCAGACAAAAGAATACTTTAAATAGAAAGCAATCAGGTCAAAGATGAATTAAAAACCTTATAAATTAATTCATTTTCTAGTCAGACTGAAAATTTTCAATATGCCTGGGAATCAGAGAATAGCAAAAAAATACTGTATTTCTCAATTTTTTTGCCAGAGAAACACCCACTCTTTCATGAGTGTTTTGGGCACTTACTAATTTGATCCTTTCTGACGGTTTTACTATACTTGGCTGCAATGGAGCAACTTCTGCTCTTTTTTAGACAAATACATCTTTTAATACCTTTGTCAGTTAGCTGGGCTGTAGTTCATCTGTTATGCTGGCCCCCTCCAGCAACATCAGAGCAGGAAAAAGTTGAGATAACCGAGAAGAGATGCTTACTTGACATCTCTGTGATGGACTAGAAACAAAATTTCAATGCCCTTTTTCCCACTAGTCAGAAAACACACTCCACTATGGACAGGAAACTGATGAGGGGGAAGTAAAAACACATTTCTTCCAAATGTCTTTTGGGCATCTCTTCTTCAGAGACCAACTGGTCTCTTGTTCCTGAAGAGCTTTATTCATGGGACTCACATTGGAGAGGTTTGTGAAGGATTATCTCCTGTGGGAGGGACCCCATGCTGGAGCAGGACTCCTTTCCCAGGGGAGGAAGCAGCAGGAGATGTGATCAGCGTGTGATGGACTGACCACAACTCCCACTGCCCTTCTCCCTGCCTGTTGCAGCATGTGCCACAGCACAGGTCACAGTTGAGACAGCCACAATACTATCATATCATTTCAGAAAGCTCTAAGCATTCACACAAACAGAATAGTACTATACCACATCTGAAGGCCTCAGGTATCTACTCAGAGTAACATCATTCCTCTTCAGAAGGCTGCAAGCATCTACTCTTCTTGCTCTTTAGCTCAGTCTCTTATGCCTCTCATGGTTCATACATTGCACCTGTGTGCCCTTTGTTCCCTTTGGTGATAGGTCAGTACATTTCAGCACTCCATGTCTCATTGCATTCAATGGCATTCACCTGCTTCTCACGGCTGTAGCCCATTGGGGATGAGGCTCGACTGCAGCCCCACTCCCAGTTCTCACAAACCAGGTACCTACACCTGCCCACTGTGGGGATGGACGTAGAGAATTGGGAGTAAAATTGATCTCAAGAAGGACAAAGAGGTGGGAGGAAGGTATTTTTAAAATTTGGTTTGCATCTCATTGTCCTACTCTGATTTTGATTGGTAATAAATTAATTTTCCCACACAGTCTGTTTTGCCTGTCAAAGCCGGGATCTGGGTGCAGCTCCCGGGATTTCGCGTCCTGCCCGGTTAGCTCTTGCCCCGGTCCAGCTTTGTGGGCACTTCTCTGCACCTTCTCTGGATCCGTGGGTCTCAGCCCTGGCTGAAGCGTGGCAGTGACAAGGAACGAAGGGAGGACTTTTGGGGGATATCTTTGGTTTTGTTGTTTCCAGAGCCAATGCCCCCACAAAAGGGACTCGTCCCTGTGCAGCACCTTTTAAACGGGGGTGGGGAAAGGGGAGGGGTACAGACATGGGACCATCAAGGATGGGGTGGGAGAAACTGGGAACCTGGCCAATCACCCAACATCTCCCCTGGAATGTACCAGACACCAGGGCAGGGCTGCAGAGAGACTCCAAGCCTCTAAGACTGCGAAGAACTCAGCCACGACCCAGGGGAAACCCAATAAAAACCACACCCCAACAGCCTGTGACAGTATTTGTTGAGTGATCTCTGCCTGTCCTCACCTCAGCTCACGAGCCTTTTGTTATATTTTCTTTTCCTGCCCAGCTGAGGGGAGAGTCACAGCGCAGTTTTGGTGGCACCTTGCATCTGGCTGGGACCAACCCAGCACAGCAGTCCATATGCAGGGAGTTGAGTGACTCTGATTGAGCATCAAGTCAGGGAGCTTCTGTGTAGAAGGGGAGCTTTCCAGTGGAAAGAAAACAGGGATTTTTCCTAGATGAGGCAAGTCCAGAGGCTGGTAATGCAATTTTGTGGAGAAGCATTCATTTTAAAATCTGGATTTGCTGTGAATAGCAATGTTTAACCATTTTGTCATTAAAAAAAAAAACCAAAGAAAAAAATCCAGTCTAGTAGATGTTTTATTTCAAGTACTTATATTTTGCATTAAGTTTAATGTTGTTGTGTAGTAATATGAATATAAAATATAATTATTTGACAGGGAAAAGTGAATATATTTTTGAGTTTAATGTTGTCCACTTGTTCTCTTTTCCAACTTCCGTTCCAAAAAGAATTTTTTAGTAAGACTGACCCAATTTTGAAGGCACTCTGATTTCAGTGAATAGAGCAGATAATTTTGCTAGTTTCAGTAGTTATCTCTTCTTCAAAAAAACTGGATAAAAGGTAGTGATAGAGATAGGGCGAGATGCTGAATTGTAGAAAAGAGAAAGGAAGGTTTAGGTTTCTAATTCAGCTTTTGTGAGGGGGATATGGTGCATAAATGGAATAAAATATGTTTTGAAAAGTAACCTGTATAAAATGTGGTTACATACAAAGCTATATAATGTAAGTTTGAACTGTGTGATTTTTGTGATTTTGAGAAAGAACATAGGAGGCATTTAGAAGATAAAATAAAGATTCAGAAGGAATCAGTTTAATGGTTGGGGTTTTTTTCTCTGAGAGATAATATTTTTCAATAAAAGAAAATCAGTTTTGCTGTGAAGATACTGTGTTAACTCTAAACCAGAGATTCAACCAATAAAGTGTGAAATGGAAGAATTTTAATCACTTTCAGCAAAAATCTCAGTGTGTTCTTAACTATGCAGTTACTAATATCATTTTTATAATAATGAAAATGTCATATCACCTAGAGTTCATAAACAATAATCTGAAGCAGGCCAAGTTAAGTAGGAGACCTGGATTTTGATCACTCAATTCCTACAATGAAAATTAGTCTTTTAATTTCTTTCTTTTTCTTTTTCTTTTTTTCTTTTTCTTTTTCTTTTTCTTTTTTTTTTCTTTTTCTGCCATAATTTTAAAGATCTCTTCTGAGGTGACAGAAAACCAGCCTCCTGAGGATTTATTCTGCAAGAATTTTGGGATTATTATTTACATATCCTGTTTATTTCCTTTATTAAATGTGTGAAACAATACAGCATGTACCCTACAGTGACGTTTAATCAAATAAAATTTCACACATACTATAGAGTGGATGTATTTTAGTTTTGATTTTATTTCTTTACCTGCCCTTCTGGGTTAGTGGCACATTAAAGAACGGATTTGCAATTGCCATTTAAGCAGGCATATAATCTTACCTTAGATTTTCTTTTTTCTGTCTTGTTGCTAGTAGGTCTGTGTATCATGATATGATTTTTTCTAAATAAAAATAATCCTCTAGAAAAGTGTTGGTCTCAATTTCAAAGGTTAGCTAAAAGAAAAAGAGATTTATTTCAAAATCCTACATATCAGGATCATTTGTATTAATCAGCCTTTTCTGTAAAGTTATATAATCTTTTTATTCATGTTGGTTGTTTGCTATGGCTAAGCTACAAAAAGAATTAAACCTTTTCCTTGGGTACATTTTTTGTCATTAAAGATCAAACCTTAGAGGACAGCGGTAATTAAGCTGCTGATGACCAGTGTAAGAACTAAGTTTACTTACACTCTGCAACATAGCAGTGCAGAAAGCATTTGTCAACTGGAGACAATTTTAAACTCAACGACAATTTTCCCTTGATATTAAGAAGGCTGTGTTGAGGAGAAGCTTGATAAATACTATTTCTTACTCTGTTGGCAAGCCCAAGTGTGTAATGAGACTCAAGTGTAAATGAGAGACCCGTATGGCTTCTCCCACTGTTTGGCTAATGTGCCGAGAAACGCCGTGTGAGCAGCCCCCCCGAGCTGAGCAGTGGCACTCATTTATTGCTGTAAAGTGGGACAATGGATGGCAGCGCTCACAAAACCCCGGGGAAGGCCTGTGAAAAAATGAATGAGAGGTTGCTGTGACTGCTCTGGCCGCTCTGAGAGGCTGAGCTCATCTGGAAAGGGGAAGTAGAAGTTATGTGTTGTTGGAGATGCCTGCACTGGCAGTTGTGAGCTTTGCCTTTCCAGGCTGGAAGCTGTGCGGTCTCATTAGCACAGAGCTGCTCCTAACCTGAAGTACAAAACTTAACAGCTTGTGCACTACTGTGCTGATATTGGGCTGCTTCATGCCCAGTCAGTGCAGACCAAGTAAAGTGAGCCAATCTTATCCTGCCGTATAGATATATGTAAGCTGTCTTTTTCTTACTCCAGATAGTGATGGAATAAGTATAGGAAAAAAAAACCAACACAGCAAACCAATACCTTGGCTTGTTTGGTTTTCTAAACCAAACAAAAGTCCCAAAACCAACCAAACAAACCTCCCCAAAAGAGCCAAACAAAAAAAGAAAAAAATGTATATGTGTATATTTGTATGTGTTGTTTTGGATTTTTCTCCTGGCTTCTTAGAGAAACCTGGTAGGCTCTTGTTCTCCTGCTGTATCCCTATTTTAGGCAGTTAACTTGGTGTCTAAACACAGATTGAAGACACTAGAAAGACCCAAGTACTTTTATCCAAAGGCATAAAGGCTGTAGGAAGTCCAAGCAAAATAAATAACTTGATTATCACAAGGGAACTTGTATTCAGGCTAAATTTCCTCCCTACTGTTTCAACTGCTTAGAAATTCAGAAGTCAGTGTTGCAATTTTAGTCTTTTCTGTATCTACTTCTATCTGTCTAGCAGAAATTGCAGTCCTCTCCAGAAAGAAACAAACCTTAACACATCCTAAAACAGTCAAACATGTTCATGCATGAACTTTGTGTTGGAAAATTTTCTAAATTGATATGTATTATTTACCCCAGGAGGAAAGTATGGGGGGGTTAATATGAGCTATTGCAGGAATTCACTGCTGTTGTATTCATTGCTATTGTATTCATACAAAAAAACTTGAATGCTGAGGAGGAACATAACAAAACAAGACTAAACAAGGAGCGATATAAGCACTTCTGTTAGTGAAAAGCATATGAAACTTTATCAAATATGTTGTTTTGCATATATTTTCTCAGCCTTTCAGAATTATCCAGTCTCGGTTCTTTCTCATATTTTTGATATACTCTTTTTTCTATTTCATTACCCTTAATTTTATTTCTTTTCTTTCAGAAGAAGAAAAGATGGAAGCAGTTTATATTTTTTTCCTAATTGAAAAAGTCCCTGGTCTTTTTTCTCTGTTCCATCTGGACACAAACCCACAAATTCGTGTTTGGCTGTACAGATGATAGTATCTATATCTATGTGCCTACTTCAGTCATGTCTCTTTTCTTCTGACATAAATCTGATCCTATATTTGTACATTCCACATGTTGCCTTCCTACAGTATTAGCAGAAGACTGTGACACCAGTGACCCTCAAATTGCACAGGTCCAGATTGCACTCAGATTTCATTCTCGTTGGCATTTCTTAAACCGTGCAGCAAAATTCATCATTAACAATTAAATTGTATATTTAAGTGTGCCTATATGTGCAGAGGAGGACGGTGAAGATACATAAAAGGTGAATCAGTTCTAAAATTGAAAAATCCCTGAAGAAGTTTTAAATAATCACAGATCAAAATCTATTTCAGCTCTGTGACCTTACCTTGAAAAATATACTAGCGTTTTCTTTACCTCCGTGCATTAGAGGTAGTAGAAAACTGTACAGAGATCAAACAGAGTGAAGCATCACTCAATGAAAGTCTCAGAGGAATATTTGGGTTATAAGGTGCTCTTACAACTGTTTCTAATTTCGTTGAATTCCTTTATACAAAATTCATTTCCACAGTGGCTGGAAAGGCGCAGAGTGAGTTTGCAGGGCAGGTTCTTTAAGCAAGGTGTGTGTGCAGAGCAGGATTGTGAGCACGAGAGGGGTGTGCAAGCAGGGCACCCCTAGGAGTGTGCAAAGAGGCACAGCCCCACTGAGTGTGAGAGTGCACAGCTCACTGTTGTGAGCACCAGTGCTCTGCTGCAGTGAGGTGTGAAGGGCACAGTGGCAGCATGGGAGTGTGCAAGGCCCCGTTGTGATCGTCTGGTGCAGCGCTGCAGGCTGTGAGCATGCAGGGTGCTGCTGCAGCATGTGAGTGTGCAAGGACTGCTGCAGCAAGTGTGTGCAAGGACTGCTGCAGTGTGTGAGCGTGCAAGGCACTGCTACAGTGTGTGAGCGTGCAAGGACTGCTGCAGTGTGTGAGCATGCAAAGACTTCTGCAGCATGTGAGTGTGTAAGGCACTGCTGCCGTGTGTGATTGTACAGGGCATTGCTGCTGTGTGTGGGTGCAAGGCACTGCTGCAGCATGTGAGTGTGCAAGGACTGCTGCCGTGTGTGAGTGTGCAAGGACTGCTGCAGCAAGTGTGTGCAAGGATTGCTGCAGTGTGTGAGCGTGCAAGGCACTGCTGCAGTGTGTGAGTGAGTAGGGTGCCACTGCAGTGTGTGAGTGTGCAAGGCGCTGCTGCAGTGTGTGAGTGTGCAAGGACTGCTGCAGTGTGTGAGCATGCAAGGCACTGCTGCAGTGTGTGAGTGTGCAAGGCGCTGCTGCAGTGTGTGAGTATGCAAGGACTGCTGCAGTGTGTGAGCATGCAAGGCACTGCTGCAGTGTGTGAGCATGCAAGGTGCTGCTGCAGTGTGTGAGTGTGCAAGGACTGCTGCAGTGTGTGAGCATGCAGGGCACCACTGGGAGTGTGCAGGGCACTGTTGTGGGTGCTGGATGTAACAGAGGGGCTGCAATGTCCAGGCCTCTGTGTAAGGACTGAGGGAAAATCAAGTGAAGTGGCTGTCATCATGGGAGGCTGCTCTTGGCCACCCAGCCAAGACAGTGGCACCAAAAATTTCCTGTTTAAGGAACCAAAGGATGCCTTCAAATAACTGCCCTTGTCTTTAAGGGGGAATTAAGCTTGTGGGTGTTAACTGAGAACACCACACAACCGGTAGAAACAGGTCCAGGAGATTGCTAAACCAGCTGGATGACAGGTTTTTGGTACAGGACGCAGGGAGCTGACTCAGAGAGAGGTGATCTCTGTGATTTGTCACTTGTTCGCAGAGAGGCTCTTGTGGGTGAAGTGGTGCATGGTGACCATCTTGGCCACAGCAGCCATGCAGAAATTAAATTTGAAATCTCTGTTGTCTGCACTTGACTTGCTCCCAAGATGGACTGGGCACAGGCTAGCACAGTTGGAAAATCAGCATGTTTTATTAATGTGTCCATGGTGAAGCTGTTATCCCAAAATTTGTTCTTTCCCATGGTGTGCAAGAAGCCAATCCCTCACAGAGTGGAAATATAATCCCCCATAGAGTGGACGTATTTGACTTATTTTCAGTTCTGCGCAGAAAGGGGTGCTGGATGGCAAATTCACAAAGCCAGCATCAGGACTATTAATGCTTTTCATTATTTACATATATTAGCAAACTAGTTATGTGGTTCTCTAACTAATTAGCATTCTATCTCCTATTGTTTAAAACATTCCCTCGTATTTTATGCAAATTAGTCTGCTTGCGCAATCTTCCCTAGACTTGGTGAGTTTCTTGGATTGGTGAGCCAGGAGCCAGTGGCTGTGAACAACCCCTGCCAGAAGGTCCTGTTACCCACTCAGGGAGTTGAGTTTGGGAATTTCTTTCTGCCACTGTCTTCCCTTTGGGACAACCCTTGGTGTCTCTCATCTTCCCACTGGAACAGATCCTGGTATCTCATCTTCCCATTGGTACAGCTTTTGGGTACTCTATTCACTATTGGGACAGCTTTTGGGTACTGTGTTTCCTATTGGGACAGCTTTTGGGTACTCTATACCCTATTGAGACAGCTTTTGGGTACTCTATTTCCCATTGGTACAGCTTTTGGGTACTCCATTTCCTATTGGGACAGCTCTAGCTAGGGCAAATTTGAGCCATCTAACCTGATCATGAGTCTCAATGTAACTGTGGGAAAAAGCAGTTCCACAGTCAAATAAATATTCTTGTGTCTGTTCGTTTAATCAGAATAAAAAATGTGTTTTATAATATGACAAAAATTTGTCTTTCAATTGAAGATGACATATTTTTCTCCTGTAAAATGTTTTCAGAATTTCAATCAAAAAGTATTTCTATGGTATTCATAGAATCAGGATGCAAAAAATGTATTTCAATATAATAATGTATTTTGTTTGCTTTATCTAATGAGTTTTAATTTTGAATGTATTCTAGAATATAGCATAAGTAGAGAAAAGGAAATGCTCTGATGTTTTGATTTTATCTTTGAAATTCAATGCAGCTAAGCACATCAGTGTGCTTACCTGATCCACAAAGGTACCTGAGGAAGCTTTTTATCTGAGTCTTGTGGGATTTGGATTCCTAACTCAATTAAATCCTTTCTATTTCTTTAGATTTGCTTCAACCAAAACATTCATACTAAGCCTTAAAGTAAACTTTGGTGAACGGTGTAAAGTTTCAAACTCAAATATAAGTGATTTTAATTTTTTTTGCCCAATGAGATTAAGATACTGAGCTACTGTATTACTCTGGTGACCTCTTTCTCTTTGGTAAGCTGTCTCAAGTATGGCAAACATGTGGCATGTGGCATGTGGGAACAGAGGAAATGTCAAAGACGGGAGCAAAGATTTACAAAATTTAATAACTTTCATAAGCTTTAGCTTCTTGACTTAATATGGACCCAAAAAAAGGAATGAAAATGCCAGATGCTGTAATAATATGGGTTCTTTTAAAACAGAAAAAAGTGTACAAACAGATTTATAATGGTTTTTTTTGTAATCCTGGAGTGCAGATTTGCTATAGTTAATATTTTCTCTTTAAAGTTCAGTTAATATTGTTGTTTCTTGCTAAGTCTTTCATGAAGGTTCTTTTGGCTTAAACTAACATGCTCGTACTTAGTAACATCTGCAGGAAAAGAGAATACATCATAAAAACATCTTAAATTAAAAATTACTTTCTGTTTCATAAGAAAATATGTTCTTTCTTTAGGCATTTGATGATAAGGTATCCCAGTGTTACACATTAATAGAAGGTTTTCTTGTGGTTTTGGGAATCTGTTATATTCTACCTTTGGTAGTCATTAAATAACTTTTTTACTTTTTTTTTTTTTTTTAATAAAAGAGGCTCTGCAAACTGACAATGACTACATTTCTTATATTTGGTTAGTACACATTTCCTAATCATTATGGTAGTTGACATGGTGCTTTGTGCTGGTAGTGAGGTTCAGAGTAATGTCAAGAATTTATTTTTCCTGTCAGTCGTTCACACAGAAAGTGTTAAAGGGCTCTTGGGACTAGAAAGAAATGCAAAAGAGAAGGAAAATGTGTCCTTCCCAGAAGCTGGATGCTTGTCCACATGCACACAAAGCAGGGTACCAGTATCTATTAGCAGTGTACAATTTTTGAAACTCCTTAAGATATGTAATAACAGAATAGATTATTACAAGGATAGTAATGTTTTAAAGTGCCACCTGCTGAAGATACAGCCTCATGGAGGGGGCAGTTTGGGGGAATTTTTCCGCATCTTTAGTCATTATGTGCCCCTGTCTGGTGGCAGAACAATACAGGTCCTGATCTGACCTGCGCTGTGGAAATTCCCTCTTCTCTCCCAGAGCTGTGATGGCCATTTCCAAGCCACCCCAGGGTGTCCTGGCAGCTGTAACCAGGCCACAGAGCCACAGCCCTTCCAGACCTCTCTGCTCTTCCAGACCTCTCTGCTCTTCCAGACTTCTCTGCCCTGGGCCTCCTTCCCTCCTCCCCGACCCAGCCTTTGCTCCAGCTCTGCTCCGCTGACCTGCCCCAAAACATCCGTGGGAAGAAGACATTATTTTCTCTTCAAGTGTTTAAATGTTTCTGGACTGTCTCAAAACTGCTGCTGATTACTAAAGCCTTGCTTAGCAGATTCCTAATGGCAGCATACAGTTGTATTAAGATATTGATATAAATATTGACATCAAATCCCTGTTCAAGAACACTGCAATTGCTAGGTCAATTATTTTTGCATGCAAATACACTCATAGGAAATCAAATTGAAGCAGTGATATGCACTAAAGATGATTAAAAAATTATTCCCAGCTTTGGGAAAAATAAATTACTTTGTCATGTTGCATAAAGAAAAATAAAAACTTCCTAGAAGTCCTTTGTGCTCTCTAATGCTGTGCTGCATTCTAGCTTCTATTTAATTGCAGTTTTAAACACAAATAGTGTTCTGACACATATATGGCTTCAAATAAATCCATATCTGCAGTTTCAGCCTACCAGGACTACTTGTAGGCAAGAAACAGCCATCAAAACCACTAGGAGTTGTATGCAGTTAACATATTCTTTCACAAAGAATATTTGTCTTTTAAATCCTAGATCCAAGTTTCCATATATTAAATTTCTCCCAGTATTTTAGGAGTTAAAGTAATGTATAACAGGATAATAAACAGAAATATGTAATTTTTAAAAATATGTATATTTCTGGTAACATCATAGCCTGTTTATACTTAATGATTATATGGTTAGGACTTTTAATCTTTGAAACTTTAAAGTAACAATGATACTTTGATTCAAAGTCTGTTTGAAATAAAGTGTTTCTTTGGGTTTCAACTCTTTCTGAAGCTCTCACTGCAAATCTTTGCATTTCTGCGCAGTATTAGACATATAGTCATGATAATGCAGTTTCAGAAATTTCCACTAGATAAGTCACAGCAACAAGGTAATTGTACTCTCCTATGCACATGTTGTCATTTGATTAATTTTAATCCTCTTGTATTATGACCTAATCTGCTGATTTTTCTTATATTTACTGCAAGTGGACAGTTCTCACATGTTTAGTTATTGCAGTTCAGCTGATATTCAGCCACTTTGTGATATTAAGTGGTCGAGTTCTTTGTAGAAATAGTTTAGAGGTATACAGTGCAGTTGTTACTCGAGTGCTACTGAAATTCCAACATGAAAAAATCCTTGATCTTCCTCATAATCTCCAAAATGAAGCTACTGGTGAACAGAATGTATTTTCAGAAGCAGTTTCAATAATTGAGGGATTATGGAAGAGATGAAATAATTTGCCATCTGCTATGCAGCATGATACCCCAGTATGGCCCAGAGATTCTCGTTTCTGGGAAATCTCCTTTCTAAGGGAAAAAATCCCCACTCTTACATGTGCTTGTTCAATTTTTAGAAATTAGTTCAACCTCTCCCCATGGCAGTTCTCTTCAGGCTGAGCTATTATTTTGTTTCAGTCACTTTGTTTCGTCATTCCAGAGGGAGTTTTAAGACCAGCATGTACCAGACTTGACTTTCTTACATACTCATGTTAAGATTCTATACCGAAACATATATATATATACCTTTTATATATATATATATATATATATATATACACACATATATATGATTACATAAAAAGTTATACATTACATAGAAATTGTGTGATACTGAGACTGGGTGGAAGTTGTCTTTGCAAATAAATCACAGTATGTTTGGGTAGCAGGGAGGAAAGAAGCTTGAATTCTTAAGGTTCAAAAAGGACTGCAGATAATCTAGTATGGCCATATAAGGAATACAAAGGATTTGGTGCTAATAACACGAAAATTGTGGGTTTGATCCCAATATGGGCCATTTACTTGAGAGCTGAACTCAGTGATCCTTGTGGGTCCCTTCCATCTCAGACTGTTCTGTGATTCTGTGACGGAAACAGAGGATGTAGAACCGCCCTCAAATAAAGTTTTATGGTAAATATAACAAAGAAGAACCAATTCATTTCAGATGGACACAGAAATTAATGCAGTTTAATATCAGGCTTTGGAAATTAATCTAGTAAGCAAACTCTTCTATTTTGCGGCTCTTGATTAAATTATGCTGCCATCCCTATGCTGTAACTGTAAATGTATAGACAGTCCCTGAGCTGGAAATGAGTAATTGAAAGAAGGCAGCAGACAGAAGCACACAGAAGATTAGGGATCTGTGTACCAGGTCTGGCCAAGATGGAGTTTTGTTTATTCACAGCAGCCTTTATGGTGCTGTATTTTGGATTTGTGACTAAACAAGTGTTGGTAACACGCCAGTGTTTTGACTATTGCTGAGCAGCACTTGCACCACAAGACTTCTCTTTTTCCCATTCTGCTCCCCAAGGGTGGGGGACAAGGGATTGAGAGGGGACACTGCTGGGACAAGTCACCCAAATTGGCCAAAGGGATATGGTACATCAAATAACATCATGATCAGAAACAAATTTGGGAGCTTTTGGCTATTGAGGTAGCTGTTGTTCAGGCACCAGCAGGGCATTTGTCTGCTTGTGGGAGATAATGAGGGAGTGCTTATGCATCACTTGTGGGTTTTTTCTCTTCACTTATTAAACTACTTTTATCTTGACCAATGAATTTTCTTTTGTTTTTCCTATTCTTTCCCCTGTTCTGTTGCATGTGTGGTGTAGTGACTGAGAAGCTGTGTGGGTGCTTGTTGCTGGCCTGGGATCAATCCAGCAGAACCTGATCTGTCAGCCCAGCCAGGATATCTTTAAAGTATGTGTTTACAGAGCTCCCTAACTTGTATGGCATGGTAAAACAGAATAAGAGGGTTTGAAAGATGCAAAAGGCACTGAATAAGCAACTGGGAAAAATTCTTGGTTTTTCCAAGTAGAAACTTGGAACAAGAGTAGGAACTTGAGCAGGAACTCAGGAAGTGTAGCATTTGTTCCTGCATTGGTCTGTCCTGAACAGTATTTTTTTTTCCTAAAAATAGCCTTTTGTGGTTAAACATTTTCTACAAAATACTTGTGGTAATTAAAGGAATAGTAATAATTCAGACAAAAATTCTATTTAATTTGGCTTGGATTAGGTAAAAGAGAGAATGATATAAAAAACTTCCCACCAGATTGACATAAAGCTATTTTCATGCTTATTATGCCTCTGAGTAGCCCAATACCTAGGCATATATACTCTGTTTCTTGTTAGTGCAGTATTCTGAAGCAGAGAAACAGTATTTTTAATTAATTTATGGAAAGACATAGATTTCTTTATTATTCCTCTTCCTATAGGCTAGTGCATTTGCCAAAATTCCTCAACTACCACATCTATCCCTTTTACAACTTATCTGGGATTGGGAAAAGTGCAATTTTTAGGAACTATCTTCTTTAATAGATGATGATATCCAAAATAATTTTTCTGTCTCCCTTAGATGTCATTCAACATTTTTTCCATTACTGGCACCCTCTCCTGACAGCCACTACACAGTTTTAAACTGAGAACAAAATATGTGTTTTTAGCCTAAACCACAATTTTACATGCATTTTCAAGAGAATGAAAAATGCCTTTTCAAAATGAAAATGCTGTATCCAACAGAAGTGCAGTATAACAATATGCAAAGCTGTAATAGCAGTCAGTGCCAAAAGAAATTTAATTGTGTATAAAATACCTGATGTGGTCATTTGATAACATTAGTACTAATATTATTTTTTTTTTTTTTCATTTTTCCAATTCCATACTGGGAGTACTTTGAAAAAACAAAATCTAAGCAGTCTAAGAATAGAACTGACCATGTTCTCTCTCATCTCCATAATGTGTTGTTTCTAAGCTCTGCTTCTTCATTCCTGTCAGACCTTATTTTTGTATCAAAGAAAAGCATATGCAAACCAAAAATAGACAATCTTTGCATGTCTTCATAATGAGAACCCACACTGGAATACCATGTGTTATGTTGGATAGAGTTAATTGGCTGGAGCACTGTAATGAGTGTGCTATGAAGTCTTAATTTTATTTTTTTTTATTTTAATGCTAGCTAGTCTAAGCAAAAAGCAGAAAGTAACAAAGATGGAAAAGAGTAAAGCAATCCAGAACAGACTGTGATTTTGATGGTAAAATATTGTTGTGGAAATTGTTTTAAAGAAAGTAATCCTGAGTCTTATGCATCAATCAATGAACTTTTGAAATGCTGTTTATGAGCAATTAAGGAAAGCCTGTTTTCTTGACCTTGCTATTTGCCACCCTACCCAAAAATCTTACAGCACATATACAACATCCTTTGTTTGATTTCTCTATCCATCATATTTACTCTCCCTACATGCTGCCATCTTATTTCTGCATTACTTTGTGCCTTCCTTGACAATTTTCCAGCTTTAGGAACAAGACCTGGTGCTTTCTTCTTTACGCACTCACTTTTCAGAATTTTTTGTGATTTATAATATCACTTCTTTGTCAGGTTTGCAAATGCCTTATTAAAAAACCCTGAAGTAGCTGACAAATAAATAGAAGACACAGTGAAATTGCATAATCCTCTGTATAGAAAATTCAGAACAAAATTACAAACACAGGTGAGCAGGGGAAAAGTATATCTGTTGTTAATTTTTATTTTATTGAATATCATTATGTGAAAAACAATTAGGATAATTTGCTATTTCTTTTACAAATGTTTTAGGAGAACTGTTTAACTGTCAGACCTGTTTTTTTAGATGCCTGGAAATCAGATTTTAACCAATGTACTGAAAACATGAAGACCTTTTCTAACCCTGAAACCTATATATGGAATTGAATCTTTGAATGAGACCAGGCTGTAACAGCAGACCCAGGAGTTATTAACATTATATTTTTGTCCTTTTCAGCACTGAATTTTATCTTGAAAATGATACATATGGTACTAAAAATTAGGGGAAGGCCTTCTTAGTAATGTTAAATATTCTGTGTGTTGGGTCCTATCCAGCAGATACAGCCTGCAAGACACTCATGTATTGAGCAGAACGATCTCATTATTAGGAGAGTGATGCAGTGTGGTTTATTTCATACCCTGAAATCACTCAAGGAAATAACTGAGTGGATTGTATTTGTCCTGGACTCTGTATTATGCTATTATGTGCAGCAATAACAGGCAGCATATGAAAATAGAGATTAGAGACTACAACCATTCTTTTGAAGGCAGTTCTGAAATTTCAAAGCTGTTGAATTATTCAAGTATTTTTCAATTTATAGAAGATGATTGATTGCTTGATGATGTGACGGTGTAAATAAAAACATTGAAAAGTATGGAGTGTATTTTTTCCCCATAGTTGTTTTGAACCACTGTAATCAACACTGAAGGTGTTGATTTTGTGTCAGCAGCAGCCATAATTAATAGAGGAAACATTAGATAATTTATCTGGTCAATGCCCTACTTTTGCACAAAGAAAAAGAAAATCTAGTCAAGGTAGAAATGGACACAATTACAATATGAAACTGAATAGAAATATTCAGTCTGTTTATTATTAAAAAATCTGAATGAATATTAAACCTTTGTTGCTTTCTGTCCCTAATTACAAAGCCAGTAACACACATTTGACATGTAAATATGTAACATTTTTAAGGTAGAAATGTCAATATAAAAATCAAAAGAATTCTTTGAATGTATGTTTGGGTCTTTTAAAATGTATCTTTGTGTTCTTCAAGGAATGTGGAAATTGGGCTTTTAATTAGTTTTTGATACATCCGAGTTTTTCTAGACTGAAAAATGCGCGCATGCTCTATGCACCACATGAAGAGTGTACATAGAAAGTGCAGGTTATGGTGTATGCATGCTGTCATCATCTGAGTGTTCACAGTATTATTTTTAAGGTCTGTTGATAGTCTGTTTTTCTTTTCATTATGTGATTTTAAGCTTCTGTTTATGTTCCTCAGTTACTGTGGAATAGGGAGCATTTTATGCAGAGATCGACAGTTATCTCCTGAAATATCAGCTATCAGAAAATATCACAGTGGGAATGATGGGAATGATGATTTTCTATTATATCTGACAAAATTGAATTAGCACCTTCTCATAGATTAGCATATTGGCTGAGCAGTAGTGTGAGGATTTTCCTGAAAGATTTTTCAGGCATTAAGCCTTCCAGCTGTAATAAGGTTAATACAGTTCTAAGTGACTTGAATGTCAGTGTTGGCAGTTTAAGTGATATAATATTTCTGAAAGCAGGAAGAGAAACTCTCTCATGTTCCCTTCATTCAAAGACCACTTTGAGAAGAGGACATATGTTTCGTTAAGGTTATCACTGAGTGTAACTCTAATAAAGAACAGAATTACAGAATGACTGAGGTTGGAAGAGACCTCTGTAGGTCATGCAGTCCACCTAGAAATGGTTTTTCAGCACCATGTCTCTCTGGCTTCTAAATATCTCCAAGAATGGAGAGTTCGCAACCTCCTATGTGAATTTTCAATAACCCTTACAGAAAAAAAAGTGTTTCCTGTGTTCAGAAAGAGCCTGCCATGTTTCAATATGTGCCCATTGCCTCTTGTCCTATTGCTGGGCACCAGTGGAAAGAACCTGGCTCTTTGCACCTTCCCTTCAGATATTTGTGTTCATTACTAAGAGCCTCCCTAAGCTTTCTCCAGGCTGAACAGTTTCAGCTCTCAGCCTGTGCTCATAGCAGAGATGCTCCAGTCCCTTAATCAGCTTTGTGGACCTTTGCTGGACACTGCAGTCTGTACACATCATTTGGATTCAGGAGCCCAGAGCTGGACTCAGCACTCCAGATGTGGGCTCATTAGTTCTGAATCCAAAACACAGCACTTGTAACAGCTGCTGAAAAGAAATTAACTCTCTCTCAGCTGAATCCAGGACAAACAGACATTCTCTTAAGATATCTGGTGGGATGTAGTTTGTGCAAAAAAATAGACAAATAATTCAGTGAACACATAGATGAATCAGATTTAGCAGGCTTTTCTAGAATCATAGAATATGCTGAGTTAGAAGGCACCCATCGGATCACAGAGTCCAACTCCTGGCCCTGCACAGGACACCCCAAGAGTCACACCATGTGCCTGACAGCACTTGAGCTCTGTCAGGCTTGGTGCTGTGACCACTTCCCTGGAGAGCCTGTTCCAGTGTCCAAGCACTGGCTGAAAAGCAGTTTCCTTATATCCAACCTAAACCTCCACTGACACAGCCTCATGCTATTTCCTCAAGTCCTGTCACGGGTCACGAAAGTGGAAAAATTGGGACCTGCCCTTCTGCTTCCCCTTATTAGGATGTTGAAGACCCCAATGAGGTCTCCCCTTGGTCTTCTCTTCTCCAGGCTAAGCAAGACAAGTGACCACATACAGTTTCCCTTCCAGTCCTGTCACCATCCTCATGGCTCTCCTTTGGATGTTCTCTAACAGCTTAATGTCTTTTTTGTATTGTGGCACCCAAAGCTGCCCCCAGCACTCGAGGCGAGGCTGCCCCAGAGCAGAACAGAGCAGGACAATCCCCTCCCTTGCCCAGCCAGCCATGCTGGGCCTGATGCCCCCAGGACAGGGATGTCCCTCCTGGCTTCCAGGGCACTGCTGGCTCGTGTTCATCTTGCCACTGACCAGGACCCCCAAGTCCCTTATGAGAAATATCATGCTGAAATAGTCAGTGGAATCTACCCTGTGCAGTTAATCCTTCATCCAATACAAAGAGCTTGAAACAGAGTTGGTGTTATGGAGCAATATATTCTCATGGATTCTGCAACTTAAAGAAATTGGGAACCATTAGAACTGAATATCCTGAGAGAGAAGACATAACTTACACACTAATAATGTAAACCAACGTGTACTAGCTAAATTAAGCAGTGAAAAGCAAGATTACAATCTGATGATAAAGTATGATGAAGAAGTTATTACCTGTTAACTTATATAATGAAATTAACACTGCTTAGAGGTGGCTGTTAATTCAGTTTTGGTATTGGGATTTAGAAGCAGAGAGAAATAAAATCAGGTGAGAGAGAATGCTCTTTCAGAGTGGTAAATGAAATGATAAAAGATGTAATTGAATTCTGGAATAAATGAAAGTTAGTTTCTTTGCTCCTAAGGGGAAGCTAATAGTGGAGCTTTGTTTCCATTCACTTCAAATTATGCATGAGTAAAACTAAGTTTTATTAGTGCCTTGTAACAACAGTTACTAATTTTTAGGAACTGTTGTGTAGGAAAATTGGAACAGGGACATAATATTTTCCCTTCCTGGTCATAAAAGTAAATGCAGGAGAAGACAGTCCGAAGATACATTAAATATTTGTTTGTGTCAATTCTGTTCTCAATGCAAATTTATTCTAAATTTTCACTCACTCTAATTCACTCACTTTTGCTCCATGTTTCTATGTTGGATCAGCTTAGGTTATTGCTCGTACAGAGATGTCTGAGTCTTTCTTATTTTGCAATGTATAATAAGTATTGTGGCATTATCCAAATACAGGACTCAAAAAATCACTATCTAGTATTTTTTTCTCCCAAGCAACAGAACAAAATATTGTCTAAGTTTAAAGCACAAATACTGCTTTACCTTGCACAGTAGCTGGAATTCTCTGTTAAAGTCAGTATTCAACCAATTCTAGGATAGAATAGAACTTTGAAAAAGTTGATTTTGTAGGATGGCTATCTATCTGAGTTCTTTTAAAGTTAATAATGTGTCAAATTCAAAGACAAAATATTTATATGAGACATAGATACTAATTTTAAGATTAAATAAATTGTCCTTTGGATGTACTGATTGCTTTCTACTGCTTTTCTAGGATTGGAGCCTAGTTAACTAGCTGAGACTGGACGCTGAGTTTTTTAGTATATGAACCTAATCATGAATTTTCATGGTTGAAATTGCTCAAAAAATACAAGCTTTTGTTAAGGAAGGCATTGTAGAAAATGGCTCTTTTCCTTTTGTTGTTTTGGTATTCTGAAGTAAAAATACAGGGTAAGAGGGTGTGAGTTTGGTGTTTTTTTGGCCATGGGATTTAGTTATGTTACTGGGGTTCACAATGTCAAATAAATTTAGTTTTGCTTTCTGACGAGCAGTTATTGTGGGACAGTATTGATAGGACTGATGTTATTCAACAGGAAAAAAATAAAAACATTAATAACCATAATTTGTAATGTAGTTCCGGAAGGTCAGGAATTCCAACTAAGATCTGTTTAACATGTTCTTGAATTATCCATTTATATTATTGATAGTAATTTTCCTGGAAGTATTTTTTGTGCATCTGGTCTTATTGTAAAGACAGTTTCTTCTCCTCCTTCAAATCTAACCCAAACTTTCACATTTTTTGGTTCAGACCACAGCTCCTTGGCCTAATGTCTTCTGAGACTTTCACTTACATGGTAACACTGAAGATATTTGATTGATGAAATTTAGATGTTGACATCCTGTGAACCACATGCCCTCTGTGTTGCACTAATTTCACTTCAGCATTTTATAGCTGGTCAAGCTGGAGTTCCACAAAAGATAAAAGAGCAATTGCTCAGTTATTGCTCAGAGATTATCAACATTTAGCAATATATGTCCTAATAGCTCTGTCCACGGTAGACAAGTACATAATGAAAATGCAGGTAATTTTTCAGGGATAAAAAGCATACTGCTAGTTCCTCAATGGACTTTTTTTTTTTCAAACACAATACTTTCCCACAATAAAGATTGCTGTGTGAATAGTGCTTTCCAAAGCCTTTGACAATCTCTTGTCATTTTCTCTTCTCTTCTCTTGTAGCTGATGGATGCACTGACTGGTCTGTGGATTACAAGAAATATCAAGTTCTAGTGGGAGAACCTGTTCGTATAAAATGTGCACTCTTTTATGGATATATTAGAGCTAATTACTCCCTAGCCCAAAGTGCTGGACTTAGTTTGATGTGGTACAAAAGCTCTGGACCTGGAGATTTTGAGGAACCTATAGCTTTTGATGGAACCAGGATGAGCAAAGAAGAAGACTCCATTTGGTTCAGACCAACAGTGGTACAAGACAGCGGGCTCTATGCATGTGTTATAAGGTACTATATTTTAATATACTGCATTTTAATTGACCAAATATGAAACAATGCTCTTAATAGTGAAACTTTTGTGCCAAAGAAAATTCTTCCTGACTGTGTTCTTTTTTCTTCTGCTCATGGCATTCCCTTCCCTGAAGGTTTTTTATGCCTGAGTAGAAATCGCTATTGAATGTCTTGAACATATTAAATTTGCTTTTGTATAAATTTAGTCATTTATTAACAAAATCTAAAATTTATAAGGTGGTTGGGACTGGATGAATAGATAATCTGTTCCTTTCTCTGATTCTGGTTGCGCTCTTGGAGTCACTATCCTAGAGTAAAAAAAAAATGTGTTTTTTTGCATTCAGATTTAATTTTATTGGATTTCATTAAATTATTTAACTGAAGTAACTTTTTTCTGTAAAAATTTTGCTATTTGATGTAAAGTAGTTGCAACAAGGGAAACAGAAGGTGAAATTTCAGCATTTTTACATATATCCTCTAAAATTACATATGGCTTAACATGATAATAGAGGCTGGGCGCCAGAGGTCTTCAAAAAATATTTAACCTTGCTGGTTCATCAAGTTTTACCACCAGAAACTGGACAGGATTCTGCTTCTGCTTTCTGCAACAGGTGTTCAGCTTCTTTCTGTATTTTTAATACTGTTTACACTGGGATATTTTTCCAGCCCTTTACAGTGTTCCTCTCTATCTGGATAAATATAAAAGTGGTCTTGCTACTAATACACAACAGAAAGAGTCAAAAGTGTAAAGTAACTGAGTGCCTAGAAAAGGAATGCATGGTGCAGCTAGTACAGTGATTCAAGGAAAATGTGAAAATTGTTTTATCAGCAATTGGAAAGGTTCACTGTCTGCCATTTTTGGGGGGGAAGGGGGTTTGGTTGTTTGCTTTTGGATTTTTGTCTTGGATAGAAGGAAGAACTGCACAGATTGCTGTCTGGCTTGTGTGTGCTGAATGAGATTTTTACTAAATATTGTGTTTATAAAAACATTATTCTATGAACTCTTTATGTAACCTGTGAGACATTTCATATCACATTGTTTGTCCAATAGCATATTCAACATGGTTTTCTGATGATCACAGTACTCTTTGAAAGAAAAACACTGAAACCTACAAATTAAGCTCCTTCAGGAGAATTTTTAGTTATATTTGAATTAATATTTTGTGATAAGTGTGTAACAGTAGCCATGAAAATGAAAACAGTTTTGTCAATTATTCCATAATGCTACTTAAAATACCAAAATTAATCTCCTATGTTTATATAAAGAAAAGCTTAATTGTCTGGTGTTGCAATTTCCAGCAAGTATAGATAAATGCTAAATTTAGCTACTGAGACATACTGTATGTTTTTAATCTCAACCTGTATTCATGGCTTTTGTTGCATGGATTTTTATTAATCCAGGTAGATAGGACCATGTTCTAATCTGCTTTAAACTACTGTGGTGGTTTGCTAACAGTCAGAAATTAGATCTACATATAAACCACTCCTCTTCCCACCACCCCCTGTGGCAAGAGAGGGGCAAGTCAGAGACTTTGGGTTGAGATAGCAGTTTACTGAAAGCAAAGAGCAGTGGAATAAGAAATGCACAGTAATAGCAGCAATATTAATAACAAATAAAAAGGTGCCTGTCTCGGTTTGAAAAGACAGGTGTCTGTTAAGGAAGGCAGGAGCCTCCCTTGGAATGAAAAATGTAAACCCCCTCCCTCTGAATTATTATAATTTTGAAATTAAGGGGCTCTTAGGTGAAGATATGGGAGTAGGAATAAGAGTTCTTTATTAGAAGAATAATAAAATTTAAAAAATAAAGGTAAAAATACAGTAGTACAAAAAAACACTGACAGAGTCAGAATAGGACCTGACACCCCGTTGATCAGGGTGTTGGTAGCAGTCCCAGTAAATGGTGGCTGCAGCCCTCCTGCAGTGACAGGTGTGGTTCTGTTGGAGCAGGGATCCTGTAGAAGGGTGTAGTTTTCCTCTGAAGATCCAGTGGTGGTGTAGATGGGCCTGGTCTTCCTCTGGGAATCCAGTGGAACAGAAAGCTGCTCCTCTGAAAATCCAGTGGAAAAGAAAGCTGATCTTGTCAGAATCTAGAGGAAAAGGCTGTCTCCAGTGTTCCAAATCTCAGCTTACATCCAGGTAGGAATGCTTGGCTCCTCCCTCTGGGCAGAGCTTCTCCCAGTGGGATGATGTAACTTTATCAGCCATGCAGTGATGCTCAGTGGCCCATTAACAGAAGATATCTCCCTGAGGGAGGATTGGCTGTAGAAGAGATAAAGAAAACTGCCCCACTTGGTGTTAACAGGTGGCCCAACTAACAGAAGAAAACTGCCCCACCTCTAACAGATGGCAGTAGAATACACAACCCCAGCCACATCTTGCAACCCAAGACAGTGCTTTACACTCAAAGGGTGTTGATCACCTTGACCCAGTTCTGTGTGGCCACCAGGACGAAGATGAGATGGTGGCGCTCCCCTTAGGTTGTGCCCTGTGGCTTTCCCCACACCAAGATGAGATGGCAGCTGTTCCTGTGCCAAGCATCATGTGCGTTTTCCCAGACAAAGACAAGTTGGTGGGAGCTTCCCACAGATGTCTTTCCCTGTCCCTAAGTCCAAGACAATGGAAAACAGTGATGGACAAACCTCTGACAGCTAAATTGTTCGTGTCGCACTGTGCTGCCACTCTGTCACACTGGGCTCAGCCAGTGTTTTGTTCCCTGCAGCTGCTTCCCACACCAGTGCTGCCATTTTTGACCACTCTGCTCCGCTGGGGTGCAGGCTGCATTCAGTGCTGGTCACAACCACATCCCAGGGCCACACCCGAGGAGCAGGAAGGGGATTGGTAATGGTGGTAGAGGATGGGGTCAATCCTAGACACCCCCCTTGTGATGAAGAGGGGGCTGTCACGTCACAGGGTTGATTATTGTATATCATATATGGACAGTAAATATAGCTGGATAAGCTGCACTAAGAGTTAATGTATATATTCAACTGCAAGTCCCAGAAATTACATATATGTTACATACACCTGGTATAATAGTAAATAATAAGTAGTTCCTGTCAAAAATTCTGCCTTTAAAGTTTCAAAAATAACTGAAATTGTTCCTATCAAGAGAACCTTCCTTCCTTCGTGTATTCTTTTCCTTCCCTGCCTGAAAACATCAATTACAATGTCTGTAGTAGTTGCCCAACATAATATCAGCGTAGATCAGTGGAACTGGAGTTCTGTAGTTAGGTTTTAGTGAAGATTTATATGATTTAGAATCATAGAATCATAGTATCATTTGGTTAGAAAAGGTCTCCAGGATCATGGATTCCAACATTTCAACAAGGAGCACCACATCAACTAAAACAGTGCATCAAGTGTCACATCCAGTTGTTTCTTGAATGCTTTGAGGGATGGTGACTCCATTTCCCTGGGCACTCCTTTCCAGTGCTTAACTAACCTTTCAGTGAAGAAATTATTCCTGATGTCCAACCTGAACTTCCCCTGATGCAGCTTGAGGCCATTTCCTCCTGTCATGTCGCTGGTTGCCTTGGAGAAAAGGCTAGCCCCCACCTGGCTACAATCTCCTTTAGGGTAGTTTTAGAGAGTGGTCTCTCCTGAGCCTCCTCTTCTTTTGACTAAACAATCCCAGTTCATTCTGTGATTCCTCATATGATTCACTCTCTAGACCTTTCACCAGCTCCACAACTCTTCCCTGGATTTGCTGCAGCTGCTTAATGTCTTTCTTGCAGTGAGGGGCTCAAAACTGGACACAGGATTTGAGGTGTAGCCTCACCTTTGCTGAGTACAGGGGGATAATCCCTGCTGCCACACTATTGCTGATCCAGGCCAGGTGCCATTGGTCTTCTTGGTCACCTGGGTTGTTGGCCAAGATTCTTTCCTGCTGGGCCACTTCTGAGCCACTCTTTCCCCATCCTGTAGCACTGTATGGGGCTGTTGTGAACAAAAGTGCAGGACCCACCACTTCACCTCTTTTAACCTCATGCAGTTGGCCTCAGCCCATCAATCCAGCCTGTCCCAAACTCTCTGCAGAGCCTTTGTACCATCCAGCAGACCAGCATTCCTGCCCAACTTACTGTCATCTGCAAAATTATTGAGGGTGCACTCACTGCCTTCTTCTAAAATGCTGATAAAAATATAGACAAACTGGCTCCAGTAGTGAACCGTAGGGGACCCCACTAGTGATGGCCAACAACTGGATGTAGCACCATTCACCATGACCCTTGGAATCCAGCAATCCAGTCATGGTTTATATTTATGAACATGTTTAATGTTTATGAACATTAATTGCTTTGTTAAGCTGTAACATTTAGTGGAGAAAAATGCATATGAACAAGTCTCGTTCAGAAACATAGGAATGTCTATAAGGAATGCTTAGGATACAGACCAATGGAGATAACAATAGAAGTTTAAATAAAGCATTACAAATTATATTATAGATGAAAAACCTTCTCCATCTTTAACATACTTAAATTCATTAGGAACTTATTAGCCATAAAAATACTGCCTATAATTAATTTAGTGATATTCGGCTTTGAAGATTCAAATGCAGATGACAGCAAGGTTCAAACAGGGAATAACAGCATCTATGGAGATTGTTCAAATCTATTTTCATCCCCAGTTGGTAAAAAAACCTCAGCATCTGCTTCAGTATGCTTAACTGTTTCTATTAGTAACACACAGTACAACATTTTAGACAAAGAAGTAAAGACTGAAATAGTGTAAAGTGTACAAAATTGAAGGAAGGAAGGAAGGAAGGAAG
>VWZV01002316.1:127616-172260 GCA_013397155.1 Irena cyanogastra
GAAGGAAGGAAGGAAATCAGATTATTGTCTACTCATCCATTTACCTTCATTACCCTTTCCATGGTCTTGCATGTCTGAAGGTAGAGGTTTCAAATGTAGCAGTATTTCTAACTAATTTTTAAGGTCAGCTTCTTTTTTTTTGTGTTTAGCTGTGTTTTCACTATTCAAATGCATATCAGTTGTATTTTCTGTTTTTATATTTAAACATATGGTTTTTATATTTACACATTTACATATATTTGTACATGTGTCCACACATACAGATATTACATTGTTGAATCACATAACTTAGGTGTTAGTATAATTTTTTTTATTTGACAAATAAAATATAATGCCATAGAGATATTTTAAATAACAGAATATTAATATTCTCAAAAAAATCATCAGTTAAAGCTGCTTCCACATTATCCTTAAAAAGCATCATTATCACAATGTAGAATACCTTTTCTTTTTCCCCTGAGAAAAATGAGATTGTTGAATTTGTGAAAAAAATAGTTCTTTATCTTCATCATTTGAAAATTAATTTTAGGTTTAGATAGCATAAATTTATCTTTTTAGATAGGATGTGTCATCTTCAAATACAAAGTATTGTTTTTCTGTAAAAGATCTAATTTTGTCAAATCATGTCAATTATGGCTTAATTAATGTAACTATTTAACTGGCAATTTCTGTATAGTTAGTTAAAATAATCGCAGTTATATGAATGATGCATTGTTATCAACACATAGTTATTTCTTTAAATAAACCTGAAATAATAAATGGGAAGTTTAAAATAACACGTGTAATTAATTTTTAGTGAAAACTCCTTTAGTCTTTCAATTTGTTTTCCTTTCTTTCTTTCTTTTTCTTTCTTTCTTTCTCTTCCTCTCTTTCCCTTCCTTCCTTCCTTTCTTCCTCTTCCTCTCTCTCTTTTTCTCTCACTTTCTCATTTTCTTGCTTGCTTGCTGTCCTTTTTTTTTTCACTTTCTTTGCCATGGAGGCTAACCATCCACAGAAGGAACATGTTAAATTACCAATTCAATTTAAGAAAAATATATATTTTAACATATTTCATGTATTCACAATTGTTTAATTATTTGTCAGAAATCTTGAATACACAACGCATAAGGAAATCTTTGCATTACTGAAGGAAATAGTGAGCAAAGAAAAGAAATAGAATAAATTTTTCATAAAGCTGGTGGAAGCATCATTTCTTCATCATCTTGAATAATGTAAAACATGTTTACAAATGGGATTTGATATTTCTGGGTACCAACCATTTTTGAAATCTGTCTTACCTGAGGAGGGCCTTTTATCCTGGCTGTATATGCTTATAAATATTTTAATTTCTTTAAACAGTTTTTAAAAATTATTATCTTAAGAAAGGAATAAGCATTCATATCACAACTACATATTAAATCTCAATTAAAAAAAAAAACAACAAAGCAAACAACTCCCCCAAAACAACAACAACAAAACAAATAAACAAACAAAACCTTTGTGTTCATTTGGTTTATAGAGAGCATGGGGGGCAATTAACTGTGTCTTTGTCATTTTTACACTCCATTTGTAAGCTTTGTCTGAGTTTTTTCCAAGGTCTTTGCTTTTTTTGAAGATGGTAATCGTCACAAGGAATCTGGCTCTTATTTTCTTATGTTTCCTCCATCTGCTTTCCAAATGCAAGCTTGGTAGGCTAGTCAGATATCCATGCAATTTTTGACTGCAACTTCGAGAGGCTTGGTGAGTTTAAAAAGCCTTCTGGCTAACATTAGGAATTTATACAGGTTGGGTAGCTGGAGCTTACATTAAGTGTTCTGTACAGATGGCAAAAGCAGTTGCTCCTAGAAATAAGTGTGGGATTTTCTTGAAGTTAATGCTTGTTGAAAGTCAAGAGGTTGAAAATCTACTCATTCTCCACTCCCCTGTCCTGACACTGCAGGAGGTCAGCTGTCTGACGTTAGCATCTTCATTGTACATAAAAAACACCTGCCTCATGTGTTAGGGCAAAACAAATCCCTAATACTGAGGAGATAAGCAGGTGAGTGCAGGGCACAGCTTCTCATTGTGGAGTTGGTATAACTTATGCGTAAAGCTAAATTTCAGCGTGTGTTTGCTATTTGCTTGGCTGAGTGAGACCTCAACAATGAAAAACAAGCAAACAAGTATGGTGATGAGTAGAAAAAGGAGCAATATGACCCTTGCAGTGGGTGGAGTCATGAATAAGTGAGGAGTCTTGATGGGCTAGAATTGAACAGGTTAGTCCAGATAATTCTTTTATGTAAGATTTAAAGGCTTTTATAAAGACTTTTATTAATTTTTACTGAGGGTAAAAGAGCAAATGCCTATACTTGCACAGAATAGGGAAAGAATGTTGATATTGGAAGAGAAGAAGAAATTAATGTATTTGACTGAGCAGAAGGCATTGTTAATATTGCACTTTAGCAGCTTTAAACTTATAGGAGTGGTGTAAATAATGCTTGAAGAAAGGTTTAAAGAAAAGCCTTTTATGTAATATTCAGTTTCTTTTACTGCTAATTCTTTTGTTGTTGAGATATTTGCTTAAGTGCAGCAGTGTAACAAATAACACTTTGACTATTGCTTCCACTGTTTCATTAGAGGTTTGTTAGTTTCTCCTTAAGAACACTTCCAGCAAACCAGATTTGCCCTTTGATTTTCAAGGTTCTTCTGCTCACAACTAAATTAATGATTCTGACAAAAACAGTAACACTTCAGATCTCATTTCAACAAAATATTAAAATATGACTGTGATGTTTGAATTTCCATGTAATTTAAGAGAAGAAAATCCTAACAGATAGTCAGGTTGCATTACTATGCAATGTTCATAGTAAAAAAACCATTGTTTCTATTTTGTTAAAGAGTAGGCAGTATTTTGTCTGTTTTACACTCTGCTTCTAATTCATCCATCTTAGAAAAAGTCCAAAAACTTGCAACAGGATGGAAGAAGCAGCTTTCCCACTCCCTCTTTAGCAAATGACATTCACTCATTTTCAAAACAGTGGCTTTTAATTTTTTCAAATTTTTATAGATTTTTTTTTTGTTTCCTCTCACAGAATTCAAAACAACTAAGTTGTATTGCTAGGAGTAATATGGGCCAACTACTTGGTCACTTAAGTTTGCTCTTGATATCTAATATTGTGTTTGGAATCTGCCCTGCAAGTGCTTACCTCTTTGTATATAAGCTATCTGTAGACATCAAATTCAGTTTAAGCATCTAAGTTCTAAAAAGCTGCATGTCAGTTGTTTCCTTTTTTAATTCTCCTTGTTCTCAGGGCAGAAGGCAATTTAACTGATGTTAAAATATAGCTAAGCTTTGATTCCATTGTACGGGGATAGGTGTCTAATGCTGTTTTAGAGGCTCTAGGAGCATTTCCAGGACACTTCCAAGGGAATGACATATTGACACTAGATCTGGAGGAGGCTGAATGTGGGATACATTTGGGTAAGCCACATGCCACTACTCACCCACTCTAAGGTAAATAAAATGAGCTTTTTGTGGCTTTTAAATGAAACCATTTTCTGGGCTCCATCAGGCAGACTGACAGCTACAGTAGGAGTTTAGATGTAGCACACAGGTGCATGAATGTAAGTGGATGACAGAATTGAAATGTCTTAAACTCCATTCTAAACTAAATTAACTTTGTGTGTTTCCATCACATACACTGAAATGCAGTGGCTGATGTAAAAGTCAAGGGACATATGTCTGTACTTAGTGCTATGACATGATGCTGGCATTTTAAAATATTAAACTTTTTACATGAGTTTATAATGCAAGAAAGTAATGGAATTTAATTAATTTATGATCATATTTTTTTCTAAAATGCAAATTAAAATAGTGATTGAGGCTCACAAATTTTTTCAGACTGACTTAAAAGCCATCAGTTCAAAAAATAAGTATTTTAGTAATTAGTTTAGTATTTCCAAGGTTTATGACCAATAAATATTACAAATCATCCTTTAGAAAAGGGAAAGAAAAGCAGCAGCTGTGAATCTTTAGTCAGGCTCCCAAAAGTATCAAATATTAGATGATCTCTGGTGAAGAGAGATGATGTTGTCATGACTTTTCCAGAAGGGTTCAGTCTGAAAAGTGGGTGTGTGCCATGACCCAGAAAGGTTACTAGAGACATTGTAGGGAGCTTGCCTAGTGACTACTTTCTGCTACCACTATGGTAAGAGTAAGTAAATTTGGGAAGAAATTGCTGTATTTTCAGATTGTCTTCGGAACAATTCCTTTAACGTCTACTTCCCACAGGAATTAGACTATTTTCCCCAGGCTAAAGCAGTCCTAGCAGCAGTGAGAAGTTCTTTCATGGTTCTTGTTCTGACCCTTGCTTCTCTCTCCTCTTCCTTCACAAAGCAGAGACAGCACCCAATATTCCCAGTAATGAAGAAGAGGTTCTGTAGTTCACAGCATAAAGAAGAGAGGAAAGGTGAAGGCCTCTGTCCCTCTTTCCCTTCTCTTCAATCTTCTCTTCTATTAAAAAAAAAAAAACAAACAAACAAAGCTGGGATATCATCTTTATCTGATATAGAAATAAAGGAGAAACATCTCTATCACAAGTCTTAAAGCTGAGGCTTAATTATATGTCCAGGGGTTGTTTGTGTGTGCTATGGAAAACTGAGTAAATGTAAGAGGATGTAATGGTGAGAAAAATTTAAAAACATGGTTGGAGGTTTCTTTTTTATTTTATACCTGTAAGGAGAAGTGTTCAGGAAAATTCAGATGCAAATCAGGTGGACATTTGTAAAATTGTTATAGTCATAACAAAATCAATGAAGGAGAAAACAGTGGTAAGATTAGCAGTGAAAAATAAGTAGACTGTAATTAAATAGAATTTAATTAATTAACAAACTAATTTCACTTAAGTTTTCTGATACATCTAAGAGATACATCTTTTATTTTTGGCCACCCAGTAAATAATTTTATAGGAATTCTGGCTCCCAGTCAAAAGCACAAGTAAGAGAGAGTATGGAGGGAACTGATGGAAAAAAACCTGATACTGATGTTAATGAAGTATTGCCTTGGAAATGTAGGGCATGAAAGAAGCAAGTTACTTGCTGAGTCTGGCAATGTCAAAATAGCAGGTTTTTCAAAGGATTGCTGATGCACATGATTCAATAGTTCATTGTGAATACAGTAGAGTACTTGGAGAAGTCATGTGAGATCTCAAAGTGAATCCAGATTTGATGTGCTAGAAGTAATAAAATGACATCCTGTAACACCTGAATAATTTGGATTGAAATATTTCACTTCCTTGTTCTATTATCATAAAATCAGAGTTCCCATGTAAGCAAGAGGTAAATAATGATGCATGCTTGCAAAGATTCCATTTCATAATGAATTGTTTTTTCACTTCCAAAGGTGTCTATAGGATGACTAAAGAGTAACTCTTTTTGGTAGATATAGCCTGAATTGATGGTAGTATGAAAAAAAAAAAAAAATTGCTTTAGTTTTTTAATGTCTTCTTTTAAAGCTTACAGGCAGACTTAACAGATAGAACTTATTTGTAACACTAAAAATAATATTGTTCAGATATTCCCACTATAGAGAGAAACTAATGAAATTTGCATATTTGGTGCATGTTTAGTGTTACCATCTGTCAAAGTAATATAGCCTGGTGGTGCTAATTTCAAAGGTGATGAGAGTGACCAAACGAATCTTGTGGTATTTAATTGCATAAGCTGAGAAAATTATCAAAGGTCAAGGATGTCTCTGTAATCTTCATTCAGCCTTTTAATGTGGTAAGCATTATTATACAGCATTTGAGTGCTAAATTTGGACTTCATTTAGAAAATTAATCAAGATTAGACAGCAAGAAGGGCTCCTTTTTTCACCTATTGCAAGAGCCAGTTTGTGCATGTAAATACACACTCTAATGCACACACACATACACATCCATAATTGCTCACCTATGCTCAGCATACATATAGATTTGAATATGCAAATATGTGCAATATTTGAAGATATATCTCTTTGTATTTAATAATAGAATCACAGGGGTTGGAAGGAACCTTAAAGATTATTGATTTCCAGCCCTTTGCCTTGGGCAGGGACACTTTCCATGAGACCAGGTTGCTCAGAGCCCCATCCAGCCTGGTCTTGAGCACTTTCAAAGATGGGGCAGCCACACCTTCTTTGGGCAACCTGGGCCAGTCCCTCACTACCCCCTGGATAAAGAATTTCTTTCTAACACCTAAACTAGACCTACCCTCTTTTAGCTTGTACCATTCCTCCTGGTCATACCGCTCTCTGCTTGTGGAAAAAGTCACTCTCCATCTTTTTTGAAGCTCCCTTCAAGGAGACTGGAAAGTCTCCTCAGAGTCTTCTCATTTCCAGGCTGAACTAACAAAGCTCTCTCAGCCTGTCCATAGCATAGGTGCCACAGATCACCTTCCTGGCCTCTCTCTGAACCCTCTCCTACCCTCTCTAACCTCTCACATCTTTCTTGTGCTGGAGGCCTCAGGCACATATGTATCTGTAGATGCAGGAAATAATAGGATTAATGACTTTCAGGTCCAGGTTCACAGCTATTCTCAATCTAGAGACCATGAATGTAATTCTTACATGTTTCAAATAGCAGTCAGTAACCCCCAGATGTGGTATGTTATTAAATGAAGAGCACATAGCCAAATACCCCCTTGTGGTGGTTGATAATGGGTAATGACACTCACAGGCAGTTTCTCTATGTATGACATTGTAGCTACTAAAATACCTATTGTTCATGTTATCTTCAGTGCTGTTTAAAGTATGACTATTAATATGGTACTTTACAGGCAAAAGTTTAATCAAAATGCATTCAAATTTGTGAGCTCATTATCAGTGTTACATACTAAAATTAGCTTTGCTAGTAACATCCTTGCTTTTGGCTATAGTTTTTTTGTGCTATTTCTCTGTGGATCCTTGGAAAAAGGCAAGGCTTAATAAAAATTAAATTTATTTCAGCATAACATTTTATATTGAGGCAAATGAAAAATAAAAGCCCTGATCTTGTCTTTTAATGAGAGTATGCTTCCAGAATTCCTTTCCTCTCAATGCTGAGGAAAAAAGAATAAGGTGCATAGAGCTTCAGGCCTTGTATCTCTCCAGCAGCAGAACAGAGCAGATTCTCAGCCCCAGAAACACCCAGATCTTTCCCAGAATGCAGGCAAGGCAGATGTGTGATACACTGTCCTGCAGTATGATTCTGCATAATGCTAATAACATGGTATAAAAAAAAAATCAAAAAATGAGGCTTCTAAACCAGCATCGTTGTTTAATTTGCTTCAGAACCCCTGGATAGGCAATATTCCAAGACTGACAGGCATTGGATTTGCCACTATTCTCAGCTGAGCTGGAAAAGAGTATCTGGAGAATGAGCACTTTAACTAATAATAAAAAAAAAAAAAAAAAAGGCTTTAACTGAGCCACTGTTCTGGCTTCAAGGCATCTGAATCTTATTTGCTTTAGGAGCTGTTCTTTCTCCAACAAGCAAGGGCTTACACTGCTACCAAAGTGCAGAAAATACAAGTACTTTTCAATAGAAAACTCTTCCCTCCCAAAGTGTCTGAGTTTTTGACTGAGATTCTGACTTCTTAGTCACTGGAAAATGGCTGATAACTCCAGTGGGACCTGGATTTGCAGTTATTTGTATTAAAAGCTTCAGAGCTGTTAAAAACTACAATCAAATTCTTTTCTTCTATCGCACTAATGTGCTTTCATTCGAGGTAAAATTCAAGAGTTCCTGGCAATGTCCTTCATAACCACTTAGAGTCTAAACATGAATGTGAGAGTCCTCACAGCACACACTGAGTACTCAGTTAAGCAGCTGGAACTCAGGAGTTGAGTTCACATTGCTTATCCATGGAGTAAGCTTTTTCAGCTGCTCATGCAGTCATTCCAAGTACATGTCATTTAATAGTCACTTTCCTTCAGTCAAGGTTTATTTGAGAGGAGTTAATCTAAGGATCAAAAATTTCAGTTAACTTTGCAGTGAAAAAACCTAGCTCTTTAAGAATTGTTTGGCCTAGGTTTTCAGGTTGGCCAGAAAAAGGAAAAATATTTTCCCTGTGAGATTGCAGCCAAATATTGTAGTTTGAAAGGTGAAAGTTTAACGAAAAACCTGGATAGTGAAATGGTAAAACTATATATGAGTTTATAAGGAAATTAAATCCTTTGTATTCAGTTCAGGATATGCAGTAAGTCAAACCAGGACCTGCGCACTGAGCAGTCAGATAGGACGAAAGATGAGATCAGAGAACATTTACTGGGGCTTGCACACCCAGAGTAACAAATCTGAAAAGAAAGTGGCTGAGTGGAGGAAGGACTGGAGGAAAAAAAAAGTGTTCTCGTGCTATTTAAAGATAACATTGTAATATAGGCACACAGGGTGGCAGGATTAAGGAACCTTTAATTACTGCATTCCTTTACATCTAGGTTTTTTGCTTCACATTTTTTTGTTCAGGTATTTAAAATATAGATATAACATGGCAGCAGAGTTATACGATTTTAATTTCAATGAGGTGTGCATACCTTGCTAAAATTAATATATTATCTCCCACTCTTCTGTCCTATGCATTTTACCCCAGGCTCTGTAGCACTACAGGTAGGAAAGTTATTAATAAATTGCATGGCTTTACTGCTGTACAAAATTATATTGAATCCTTGTCCTTGCTAAAAACATGTCTAAGATGGCAGTGAGATTTAGTAGGGACACACACAGCTTTCACATTCTTAGGGTGTACCATTCTTAGTCTCTCAGGTAAGGAATGAGGGGGCAAGTGCCCCCAGGCAGGCAGAGCTGATGCTGGAGGGGACCCTGAGTGTGTGTCCCATCTCCCTGCTGCAGAGCACTTGCTGCTACATGCCAAAATACCCTCTCCCCAAAAGATTTCCTTCACAGTAGCATTGCTTTTATGCTTGGTAAGTGACAGTTCCTTTTTCTGCAGAGGCAATGTTGTATTGATCCATTCATCACTTGGAGTGATGGCCTCAAACAATGTGAGATCTACTGGACTGTTATGATACACTGACAGTAAATACTCCATTTGTGCTTATTGAAATTGCAATTTTTCCATTTGGTTCTCAAGTGCTGAAGCCAAAACAGCATGCAGACTCTTTATGGGCCTCAGGAACACTCTCTCAAACTCAAGGTTGTTCATTATTCAAGAGGTGTTATATTAGAACAGTTGTCTGGCCTGAAATATCTTCTACTGCTTTTGAAAAAAAATTTCAGGTTTTCCACTACAAATAAATAAATACAAATCTGCTTATCATAGTAGATATGTATTTATTTATTTATTTATTTATTTTGGTGGGAACTTTATTTGGGGATTCATTCTAAAATCATATAGGTCCCAGCATTAAACTTGTTAGTTGCAGGATGTTCAATATGGAATGAATGAAAACAGGGACTCTCCTAACCTCTCATATTGCTCACCAGAGAGAAAATACCTAGTTGTTAATTAGGACAATAAACTGACAGTCTATGCAATATTGTACAGTTTGTTAGAGTGGTACTTTTAAGCTGTTTTCCTACTCTTTATGAGAAAAATACAGCCACATGTTCAAATCTTGTGGGTGTTTAGCACATAAGGAAAATCAGCAAAGGCCAAATGAAATCAAATCAGCTAAAACAGAAGAGTTTGGATTAATGTGTTTATAGTCGAAACAATATGATCAACAAGATTAATCAGTAACTGCCATTTCTGTGGACATTATATGGTCTGAAGACATGAATTTTGCCAGGTTTTAGGACAGTTACATTGTGTCAGTGAGAGAGATAAGACGCAATTGCATATGAGGAAAATATGTTATGACTCAGATTTTTTGGAATGTGTTCTGCAAGCTTTGAAAATCAGAGTCTCTCAGTCCCATCAGGGCAGAACAGGTTGACAGGTGAGATAAGCTGGGCTGGTCAGTGGGCTCCAACTGTATCTCATAGAAAGGACTTGGCATAAAGTCATTTACACAGGACAGTGGGTGTTGTCCTGTGTGGGATGTGGAGGGTATCCAATAAAGTGTCTACCCTCTACAATGATGGGAGGGGGAATCAATGTGTGGATGAGGCTCTGTAGCAGACTGCAGTGTAAGGTTTGTGTGTGACACAGAGCAGCAGATACAGCACTAAAACCTTAGCTCTGGGAAACTACAGCAAATCCTACCCTCAGTCTCTCTTCTCAAAGGCTCATTTGAATGGTGGCTTTAAATGAGCAATCTGCTTGTGTTTCAGTCCTTGGCTGCCACTGGGAATCTCATTGACATGCAGCACTTACTTTGACCGTCATGTTTTGCTCTTTGGTGTTTAGAAAATGCACCAAAGAAATTTGAGTGACAGAATAACTATTATAGACTCTCAGTAGTGAGGAGTGCTAAAGGGGAAGTAATGGTTTTGAGTGAACAGCTACATGATTAATAGAGTTTTGAGCATTTTACATGAACCAGTATCTAGCTCTTTCTGATTCTTCAATAGTTGTATTTGGAAGACATGTGAGAGTCCAAGTTATGTTTCCAGAAGCACTGTGTATCAAATTTGCAGATTTTGCAAGTTATAATGCAGAAATGACATATCTTTGTATAAATCTGAATCATATAGTGGATGATATTTCTTTAAAGTGTACAAATAGTCACTGAGAATTGTATGATGAGTTTGATTTTCTGTCACCAGAAAAAAGGATGAAATATTTAGTGTAAGGCACTCAATAATTGTTAGATAAAAATTGGCAAGGAAGTAATTTTCATGTGTTTAGGGTAAATTTGATGTCACAATATAGATAACAACCACAATCAAATGTGAGTGATTTGCTCATTGTGTACTACATTCAGAATTGTTGCAGCTTTTTTTTCTATACTCTTTTTAAGTGCATAAAGGGTGTATTTATTTCAGTCATTTCAGCCTCATTAATTGGCAAATTACCACTTCAGTTAGAAGTTAGAGGTTGACATGCAGAGCATGTCAAAAAGCTTTATGATCCTAACGAGATCATGAACTTTATATGAATTAGTGCATTTAGAAAAAAAACAGAACTGGAAATTATACCAAAAAAAATCTCCGTCTTGTTTAAAATAAGTCAAACCTCCAAAGATCATAAGGATATTGTGATTCATGTTATTTATATTTACTTAAAATTTTTGTGTTTACCACTGTATCCCTACACAGTTTTGGGCAGCCCTGTAAGGAGCAGAGAGTTGGACTCAATCATTATGTGTCCACTCCAATTTGAGATAATCCATGACTGGATGATCACCATGGAATTTTGATCTTATAGTATAGTCTTGAGGATACCTATAGTATAGTCTACCTATTTCTCTACAGAGAAAATGGAAATGATGCCTCCCCTATTTAAACTTTTACAGCTTAAAGAGCAGGCAGGATGGACAGACATGGTTATCTTCTGTCAAGCTGACAGGTGAGCTGCTTGATAGGGATAAATGGCTTCACCTGGAGAGCTGCCCGGCGTTTTCAAAAATTAACATAATATGTTTCCAGTTCTCTGTGGTATGTATAAGAAAGGAAGAAGAGGGAGATATACATGTTTAGGATTTTCTCTAGAAAATATATGTTCTTAACACATAGTGAAATAGAGGAAATTGAAGATATTCTTTTCTAGTTCATAGCCCGTCAGTTCTTCTATTACGTAGTACCCTCAGTGAAGAAAGCTTAAGTGGATTGATGCAGTTAGAGATCACTGCTTTATTTAATTGTAAGAATTTTGAGCTTTAGATAACCTAAAAGCATGTTTTAACTAACTTAATCATGCTTTCAAAACATTTTTAATTTCAGTAAAGAAAACAAAAATATCTGGCTAAATGTAGTAAAATATTGTGAAAAATAGTATGATCAATTATGACTTGTTTTGAATGCAAGTAAAATCAAAAATGCAGTATATTAAGTGTAAAGAAGTGTAGTATAAAAACAGCTATTTAACCAAACCATACTGTGATTCATGTTTTTCTGCTTTCCTTTATTGTGCAAAGACTATTGTAGCTGCCACTGTTATAAACTAAAAGAGAAGCATCTTGCCATTACCTGAAAATTTTGTTTTAGCTTGAAAAGTTTGTGTGTAGTCAAGTCTATAATAATGTAGCTACTTGATTATAATTATTATATATGCAGTTTTTTAAAAAAACGAGGAAATATTAGGAGTTCAGTTGAAATATGTGCACCACTGCATCAGTTATGCAATCTCCAGCAGAGGTAACTAATGAACTAAATCACATCCAGGGTGATATGAGATAAAGTTGAAAACCTTGATAGAAAACCGCCAGAGACACCCCTTCTGTGTTAGCACTGTACCTTTGTTTAAACGTTTCAATCCCTTCTCTGGCCGTTACAGATCTCCTTTTTCTGGAGAAAATATACAACTACTCCTGGCAGATTTATGCAAGGGAGACATTTGGCAGATGATAAATTACATAGTTGTAAACACTGATTTTAATTTTCATAATGTAAGTCTATTCCAAAATATGACCATTTAATTTTATATGCATTAAAATTTCTAGAGCAGAGAAAGCTTCACATGCACAGGATGAGGAACTCTGCCCGGAAATGAAGTGACTGATAAAGGTCTATGTAGTCATTTTAAATAATGCTCAGACTTGAACTCGTGTTTTATTTCTGCATCTATTATCCTAAATATGTGACAGAGGACAGGAGCATCAAGTAGGATGGCTCAGTGAAAGGCAGGATGAGGTTTTGTGGTAAGCAAGTTAAGCAATGTGCACTCAGGCTAGAAAAAATGATTGACTTATGGCTGGTATAGTCAGAGTGGCTAGTATAGTCAGAGCCTTTTACTTATTGGTTTGGTGAATTGTTCATTTGCTGGAACATTTAAACAGAATAAAATTTTCTTTGTAAAATACATGCTATACCTCAAACAGAAGTTACATTCCAGTACTAAAATAATGTATTTCATAGTGTACTTCACTATAGTGGTAAGACTACAGGGTTATAGTATTACCTCTTTGAATGTAAAAAAAAAATGAAATTAAAAAAAAAAGAATTGATGGAACCATAGCTTTTGTTCTTCAGGATGCACCTTAATATCATTATTTGGAAATTTGGAAATAGATCCTTCCTTCAGAAGGAGCCTGAAATAGTTATCCAGGAATCTTAACAAGAAGCCTTGATAGACCTGAAGAAAATCAGGAGCTTAATGCTGTGAAATAGTTGGGGTTTGTATTCTTGTGCTAAATAAGTGTTTGTATCTGACCCACAGCCTTAGTATTCATGCATGCTGATTCATTCTTCACTGTTCCTTAAAAGCATTTTTTTAATACTGTAGAGAAAGAGGACATGATGTGTGTATGATAACATGTAAATGTTCAGTCATGCAAGATGAAAAAAGAGAAAAAATTTATGAACAAAAAAAAAAAGGTTTATGAGCAAATTTATGAGCAAAAATAAAAGGTTCCAAAGAATTCCAGGATATAGGATATATTTCTTTACATGCTTTGAACAACTACAGGAATTCTAAGGCAGATTATTGTAAATGTTTATCAGATTTTGAAGTTATGATCATTTGTCTCATCTTGTATGTTAGTTTCATGGTTACATAATTCATACTATACATGAAAAGACAAAACTGCATGGGTAATTTTGACAAGATGCTTCACTGAAGTTAATAGACAGGCAGCCAAGGTGGCCTGTGAATTTTTGAAATGAAACTAGTAATGTAAATAGGATGAATGAAATTGATTAATTGTGATTTTATCTGAAAATGAACTTTATTTCTTTCTTCTACATGAGAGAGTATGTGTGAGGGACGAAAATAATGTGAAACCAATTAATAAATCTTATGTATGTATGTAGATAAGATTGGATTGTGAAGAACATTGCAGATTACAAATTGTGTAACTGCCACAACACATTTAAATCTTGGAAAATAAGAAAAGGAGCGTATGAATAGGGGGAGCTTATGAGATCATGTTGTCCATAAATACTTTGTTTTTCTCAGCGTATCACTAGCATTCATGACAGTGAAATGCTCAGACAACATTCAAGGATTTTATTGCATTGATTGCATATGATTGAGTTTATTGGCTTTGGTCTAGTATTTAATGAACTGCCAGAAAAATTTATTGCCTAGCATACTCAAGCAACATGAATATTATCTATTCATCTTGCTAATACAGACAAAGCAAATGCTAATGTTCCTGGAGTCAGCAAACTAAAAAACTGAGGTGTTTTAGTATATACATACAGTGCTTGAGCATTCATGTATGCGCACATAAAAGTCAAGATAAGATGGGGCTATCATGATGCATTAATAAAGACAACTACTCTCCTTGAGGAATTGTCTCCTAGGGTTTCGTATTGTAAAAGCTTAAAAATTATAGTTGGAAATTTAAATTCAAATATAAATATTACAATTTTAAAAAATCACAGTATCCACTATGTAACACAGTACTTGTAGATCCCTTTAAATGTTATTTTAACGATTCCCTTGCAAGGTCAGAATGATAATCTTTCCACACCATTTCCTGTTACATTTTTTAAAATTGTGATCAACTGCATCTCCTTGTTGAAGCTGGATTCTTCTGACACAGGAATTAATGACTTAATTTCGATGACAAAAGAAGGGGCACCCATCCAAGTCTTGAGGCATCTGCCCCATGAGTTAAAAGGACAAAAATTAAATAGAATAGCATCTTATCCTTTCTCATCCAGAAGAGCTGAACTTCTTCTTTGATACCAAAGTAGGCCTAAAAAGATATAAAGCATGTATCATGGAAATTAGTGCATATGCTATTCTAAGAACAAGCAGTTAATGTTAGACTTCATTTTTCTTGCAGTTACATTTATAAACTGCTGACATGGAGCTGTTTGGAAGAAAAAGATCCTAATCCACCATAACTAATCCCTGTGGTAGCTGCTGTGTTACACCACACACTTGTCTCAAAATGGCAGCCTTGATTTCAAGATCATAGGACATAAAAAGGAAATAGATAAAGGTGCTTCCTGACATTTGGACAGAAGTTTTTTTGTTTCTTTTCCTGTGGCAAGGCATCACTGAAAAAAGCCAGGCTCGTCTTATTCACATTCTCCCTTCAAGTAGTTGTCTACATCAGTGAGATCCCCCTGAGACTTTTCCTCTGGCTAGAAAGTCCCAGCTCTCTTTGCCCTTCCTTGCATGAGGAGGTGCTCCAGTCTCTTCATCAATTCAGGGGCCCTTCCAGTGTGTCCCTGTCTCTCCTGACCTGGGGAATGCAGAGCTGGACACGGCTCCGGTGTGGCACCACCTCCATCTGCTGGCAGTGCTCCATCTCATGCACTCAAGGATATCATTGGCCTGTTTTTCTGCAAGGGCACGTTGCTTGTTCATGTTCAAATTGATGTTCCCCAGGAGCCCCTGGTCCTTTGCCCCAAAGCTGCTGGGTGTCTCCCGCAACAATTTTGTACCCAGCGTTGTTCCTTCCCAGATGAAGGATTTATCCTTGTTGAGCTAGATAATAGACCTGATATGAATAATATAATTATGATATGAACCAGATAATAGACCTGATATGAATAATAAGGTGTTCCTGCAGGTTGCCCATTTGTTAAAGAAAATAACTACAAGCTTATCATTGGTGTTCTATCAACTGCCTGTTATTTTAGTCTGCAGTTTCCTAATATTTTTTTAGAGACTTTGTTTCACTGAGAGGGGCTCATTTCTTTCCATTCCTCTTCTTTCACTCTGTCATGAAATCTGAACTCTGTGCCAAAGAATGCAATAAATAGCCCCCTATCAATCAATAAGGCCTTCCTGTGCAATTACTTTAAATTATTTTGATATGTTTATTTAACAACTAAGTTCCAACCTCTCCTCTGTCAGTAACTAAAATCACTACAGAATCACAGAAGGTTTTGAAAAATGAAGCAGGGCCATACAATAGTTGAAAACTTGATTATCTTACAACAATAAAGTGCTGGTGAAATAATGATCGCACTAATAAATCTGCTGGTGCATCATCAGTCTCTGATCTGAAGTCTGCAACATCTCTGATCTTCTTGCTTCTCTAATTTTTGGTCTATGTTTCCTGATAGGAACATTCACTACCTTGCCATAAAGATTTTTGAATGGTATTTTAAAAGTAGACAACATGAAAAAGATAAATTTTGTGTGCAAAGGAACACTAAGAAATTTAGGATTAGTTTAGACAACTTCTATTTCAGTGGCTCAAGAGAAATTATCTCTAAATTACTAAAACTAATCCTAACCAAAGGAAATGCAAATGGAGAAAAGAAAGAGTTTTTGGAAGTTTTTCCACCACATTATATACAGTTGCGATACTCTTGGCCTATGTGATATTTCCAACTTCTATGATATGGTAGCATCTCTTCCTGTGATAGAATCATTTTAGAGTTTACTCATTCAGAATTTTATAATTGATAAAATTCTAGAAAATATTGAGAATATAAATTAGTTAAAAGCATATTTCACTAACAAGTTTTGACACGTATTTTTTGACAATGTGAAATACAATTTTGAACTTGTTTTTGTCAGTTGCCAGTTCCAATTCCACCTCAAAAAATCAATGTAATAATGCTTAAAATATCTTCTAAAATCAATTGGAAAAGACAGGAAAATATAATGTTTTCTTAATTCTTTATTATTCAAGCTTGCCAATATATGCTAAAAAATCTGATTATAAATATTTAAACTGATAAAACATTCTAAACCAAAAAAATAAAGAGAAATATTTATTTTATTAATGATTTTTTGTGTCAGATTAATAAATTTTTAATTTTTTGTGTCATATTAATAAATTTCTGAGTTATATTTCCCCTTTGACTTTTATATTACCAGAATGAATTGCTTTATTTTCTAGCTGTCATTTATCTGTCCTCTTGCTATCATTTTTCTTTGTCAAAATCTAAATGGTGAACAATGTGTTGTTTTAAATGGAGATTATCAACACAACTACAAGATGGTGTTTATCAAATCTCCATTTAATAACAAAACATGAAGATGAAATGTCGGTTTTAAAGCTGTATTAGGAAATCAGAAGATGGTGTCTCTGGTTCAAAATAACTCCAGAGAAGAAAGTTGGTGGACCAGCCAAAATACCAGCTGTAGAGAGAAACCATAAAATTGAGGGAGAGAACACTTTCTAGAATATGTTCTCCTCACAACAACATGACCTAAACCTAAACTAGTGATATTTTTTTTCTTTCCATCACATACAAAAACTCTATTGTTTTTTACCTAGTCCTGTATGGTGTATATTTAATTCCCTACATTGCCTTTGAGATAGTGTTTACCAAGGATTCTAGAGGCAGTCATGCTCTAGTAATTCCTACTGTAACTTGCAGCTTAGTCATGGATACATAAGTTCCAAACTAGGATTACATAATAGTTTAAAATATGGTTTTGCAAGAGAAGTGTGGAATTCAAAGTAAAAATACACTAATTTTAATTATTTATGTGTGCCCCTGGAAAGCTGCAATTTTTAAATTATTTATTGCTGCAGCTGAGATTGCAGATGTACTAGGGCCGTTTTCCATGACACCTTTTCCCAGAATAGTTTCAGCTGAGCTGAATCCATTAATGGTATGAGAACTCAAGCTATTCTTTGAGCAAGTGGGGTTTTTTTCACATTGCCTACAATTCTGGATATGGCTTTCAGTCGGAGAAGCAGTCAGTTGATGTAATGAGTTCAGTAAGAAATTATTTTATCCTGTGGCAAAAGCAAGTGGTTTTATTTAAACTTTACTGCTTGTGTTATTATTCAATTTTAACTTGTTGGTATTTTTAAAATAAGTCAGTTTGTTAAGATGACATAAATTATAAAATATTTTGCTCTTCTGTTATTTGCATATTTATGTTAATGTATTTTCTCCCATTTTACTTAATGGTTATTCTTCAGTAACACAAGTAACCCAAGTAATCTGCTGCTGTGGCAGCTGACATAATTTCCTACTGAGAATATTTCATTGATTAGTTTATTTCTATTTCTATTTTTGCTGTATTGGGGGAAACAAAGGTTTATAGATGTGATAGTCTTGAGTTGTAATTCTCAGTGAGCCTACATCTGGGTGATTGCAGACAAGCCACTTGACCTCAATATGACTCAATTAACCCAGCAGCAAAATTGGGTAAACATCAAAATCTCATTGAAAAGCAGCTGCTACAGCCTCTAAATTGAATTGTCTAAAATTGTATTGTGACAGCATTGCCATTGGGTCTCTAAAGATCTGAATTTTAATTGTTTTTCAGTCATAGCACCACATGAAAATGGCTCGAAAAGGCAGGCAAATAATGATGTCTCCATAGTTTTGCAATGACATTGCCTGTATGGTCAATGGAGGCATTTAGATCAATTCTATAAAGTGGTTTTCTTGAGTTTTCAGATTTTTTTTCACAACCATTTACATGTATGACTACTTGCAAAGGGCATGTATTTCTATGATTTTGGATCAGATAGCAGAAATTTCATCTTTAATTCATCATCCAACAACCTTAAGAATTTATTGATCTTGAGGGAAACCTAGAAAAAAGTGAAGATTAAAAGAAGCTTTATGAGGTTTTGGAAAATGAATGGCTCAATTTTGGGAAATATTCCATGACAGTCTTTTTTTCCAGTATTGGTGGAGTCCACACTTAGGAAGCTGTGCATGGACTAGCACTGTCTCTCCTGGCACAAGCAGTAGTAACGTTTTGACAGGAATTAACATCTTAAAGAAAATTTTTTCATCATAATGAATTTAAATTATGATTTTTTTATCTCTCTCTCTATCTATATTCAGGCTTATCTTTCTCATGCAGTCCTTTGATAGGATTATAGTTTAAGATTTCGGTTGCTATTTTACTCATCATAGTGAAGAACTCTGCTATTCTGGGGTGTTTCTTGATCAGCCATTTGAAAAATATTGACTATTAATACTAATCACTCCAGTATTCTTCTCTTTCACTAAAAGAAAAGACTTTTAGCTTATTTGGTAAACCCTAAATACAGGTTTAATCTGAGCTTGTCCTGCAGGACACCTTATTCAAATGCAATGGCTAATACCAAGCATACATACTATTTTTTTCTCATGGTGAAATTTTTAGTGCTAAGTGAAGTCAAACTACTGAGCAGCTGAGATACAAACCTGGAATCCTGTTTTCTATTAATTGTGTACTATTCCTTAGGTGTAGCATCAAGATTTTTGTCTCCTAATTATCTTTTATTGTGAATTTTTCATCGCAATGAATACACTCATTATTTTTTATCCACATGCAATGCACACCTCAAGAGCCAATCAGTACAGTACGCTGTATAGACAATACACCTTTAATATCCTACTTGGCTATTTTTTAATCTACATGTTGTCTTTCTTTTATGACCAGGAGCCCCATGGAAGGGATAATTTTGTGAGTCACTTGATAATCTACAGAAAATTTTGTTTCATATAATCAAAAAGATCTTCTGAGTTTATCAGTCAAATATACTCACTCAATACATTTCCTAAAAGCAATCACATGAGGGAAATGTGGTGTTTATTTCAGTATGGAAGCAGATTTAGAATTGCCTCTGTGTGTGAAAAACAATTTTATCATTGTTTACTGTCAATGATCTGCTTACCTATATAGCAGCAGAGAGATCAAATTCCTCTTAGTGTTTTAATAATTAATTAAAATTTCTCATTTTGAAAATCAAAGAAAAAGCATACATCTGTTAGTGTATGTGTTCAGTTATTCAATGCTATATTCTGTTCTACTATATTTACTATCACTAGGGTAGCCATAGCCAGATGATATTAACAAAATTAAAGATATATTCCTGATAGGGATTACTAAAGGGTCTTTATACTAACTTTAAAAAGTTAAATATTTGGCTTTTGGTCTCATACAAAAAAAACCCCACTGTGCTTTAAAAAACTATCTTCAATAGAATGGGTAGTTAGAAATCTCAGAGGGATCTTGAAAATTACTTTAGTAATGTAAAAATACCACCAAATGTACTAAATATAGAATCAATTAACAGATATCGTAAATTGGACAAGAGAGCAACACCAATGTCAGGAATGTATGTCCTGTGTCTGGCAATACAGACAATGCTTTAAATAAGATTAAATAAGAATATTTAAATAAGATTAAATAAGAATATTTGTTTATGAAATGGCCAAAAAAAAAGGTTTATTTTGGCCTGAGTTAGTTTCTTATATAAGGCATCATATGTAGAGTAAAAATCACACAGCAGCTCCAAAGGGACACGCAGTATAGAAAACCAGCTCAGCTGAGAATCCAGGCTTTCTATGGACGCCTCTTACAGCCTTTCACTTTTGATTCTTTTTTGCTCCTGTGTGACTGAAATTACTGTAAGGAGCTAAAAAATTATCCAGAATATGACTGGCCTGCACGGAGAAGTGTGTGCAAGGGTGGTTGCAGATGGATGTTTCAGTGGATGGTTGTATAAAAGATGCAGTAGGAAACAGTTCATTTCCCACCAGTAATGACAGAGCACTTCTCTATACAGCCTGGCTCCTGTCCCTTACTGGGAAAGTCAATAGGAGCTGCAGCCACAAGTGTGTGCTCAGAGAAGAATAATAACAGAAGAAACAGTTTTCATGGAGCACAAACACAAGCACACGACTGGATGTGTGTAGTAAATTTAATACATATATTGATGACTTCTGCAAAGGCAGACAGCAGCCCAGTCAGCACAGGCTTTTCTAAGGCAGGTGACATTCCATTACTTTGCAGGATATCTTCCAGAGTTTACTTGATCCTGTTACTTCTGTTCCAATGCAAAGAACCAGCATGTAGTCCTCAGGATCTTGAAATGCTTATTATTTACAAAAAAGAAACAAAGAAAAATAAAAATAAGTATGTAGTGGACCAAAATGATTCAGATTTCGTTGCTTATTTTCTAGGCAGTCTGATACAATATATTAACAAAGTTTATTAATACAAATATATATCCTCTCCACGTAAGACATCTTTAAGAGCTACACTGTGCATACATCCCTGTGGATTAGATAGTTGTGTTTGTTGTCTGAGGAGGGCGGGGATTTCCAAACAAAATATAAAATTCAGACTGTGCTAGTGAAGTTACATGTACCATCACCCATTTACCAAATTTCTCCCAGAAGCAATTCACAAACCAATGAGGAACACTGGTAGTTAGGAAAATAATGTGTTTTAATTATCTTTGAGTTTTCCTAATGTTTTCCATTCCTTCCATTCCTTCTGAAATGTTTCCATCTAATAATAGCAACACTCAAAAAGCTGCTAAAGAGGGTATCAGATCCCCAGTAAAGACTTCAAAAGACCGAGGATTTTGCTTTATAGGCAATCTTTTGATTTGGTTGCTTTTTGGGAGTGGAATATGGATTTCATGGTTCAAAATTGTATTCATAGCTCAGCTGCTGTAGTTGTAACACTGAAAAATGCACACTCATGGAAATACTCAGGAAATAAACCTTACTTTTAACTCATCGTGGTTAAACTTATTCAAGTCCCTCATCTCTCACATGCTTACTCGTTGTTTTACTGAATTTAATATATTCAATATAAATTATCTATGGACATTAATGTCATTTTTATGCTTATAAAATGTCCGTTTCCTTCTTTATGTAAAATATCAAATTAAATTTTGAAAGGTTTCAGAGTGAATTTTTAATATTGCTCTGCTGACAATGTCAGTCTTATCTCTCTAATGATTTTTAATAGTCCCTTAGCTATGGAATTTATCCTTACTATTCTCGTACCAGTTAATAATTGCATATTTTCATATGAAAATGTGCTGACTTTTAAAGCTAGAATGAGCAGATAACATTGCATCTACAGGTATAAATTGCTGGTTATTAAGTTAAAGAGCAGGAAATTTAATATAGAAATGTACAGATCTAGTATCTGATTGTGCGAAAACTAATCATGAAGCATAAATAACATAATCTATGTTACTGTAAAGGAATTTTGAATATTTGATGAAAATTACATTTGAAAATGTATTACCAACCCTGAAACTTTGTAAAGTGGAGCAGTAGAAAAAGGCTAAGTTTTCAAAATCCAAGGAATGGATACAGTGAAATGATGTACATTAAATGCCCACTCTCAGAACGTCAATAAAGGTGTTGAACAGGACTGGAGCCAAAGCTCAGCCCTGGAGCACCCCTGGTGACCGCCGGCCGAAGCCGTTGTGCTTCCTGAACCTTGTCTGCTTGGTCACAGCTTTTAATTTTTGTTCCTCCATAATCTGCATTCATATCTGATTAGTTCCATAGCTGAGATTCATGTTCCTGATGTTCCTGTAACCCCAGGTTACTGAAATTACCCACCTTCCCTAAAGAGGATACCCTCTGTGGCAAATCATAGGAAATGTCTTTACACAGATAAATAAGGTGTACCTGAGTGGACTACTGGCTAATTAGTCTGTTTTGGTTTGTTTGTTTGTTTGTTTGTTTTTTAACTAATGTAAATGTTTAGTTTTCCTCAAAGTAATTGCAGATTTTTTTTTTAACGTGGAAAAGATTTTTCTTCTAAATCCTTGATTTTCTTTGGAAGAGTGTCTGCTTGCAGTCTCTAGAGATTGTTTATTATAGTACATCATGTGTGTGATTTTGTTTCTGTGTACACAACTGTTACTTTTTTTGGGTGAGTTTTATATTGGCATATGGGTTTTTACTCTGTTAGCTTTGACTCTTTTAAGTAACTTTAAGTTCTTCTCAGTTTTAGTATCTGTATTTTTCTGAACAGAATTCAAGAAATAAATATCTGACTGTCAAAACTACTCAGTGTACTGTACTATATCTGAAGAAGCATATTTTTTCTTGGCACCATATGTAAGAAATTTGAGTAACAGCTGCTGACAAAGGCAATGATTCTTAACGTGAGGTTTTTTTCTCTCTGCTCTCAAGGCTCTTTTGTTTCATTTCTCTAAAAACAAGAAATTGTACCATCACAGTATTTTCTCCAATGTGATAAAGAAGGTATTTAAAAATGCATTCCACAGAGGTGGGCTGGTTTAGGATGTCTTTGCCACATCTTCTCTGTATTGTCTTTCCCATTTTATAAATATATTGTATGGAAGTGCAAATCTCTCTTTAACCCCTATCTCATGAGATGCTGACTTAATTGTAACTCAAAGACCCAGAAAAAGACATATTTTACTGATTGTTTCTGAAGCACAGTGTCCACTTCATGTTGCAGCTTATCCCATTCCTGTCTACTTAAGATATGTAAGTGTCATATGGGTCTTTATACTCAGCAGCAGCTCTTCATGGATTTATTTTGTACACTAATATTATTTTAAGGCGTTTCTTCTTCTGTCCTCAGCTCTTTGGACAAAAACGGTGTTGGAAATTAAGATATTACGTGCCAATTTCTCTTCACTACTTGCAATAGTTTCCTTAAGAACACAATTCCCTAACCCTGTATCAATTGTAACAAGAGTTTTTTTGTTTGCTTCACTTTGGGATATCGGAGGCCTCAGAAATGCAGTCTGAGAAATGGCCTGGAGAGCAGTGCTGGGTGCTGTTTCCATGAAGCAGTGCTGGGTAACCCTGCTCGTGGAGCAGCTCCTAGCCACCAAAGTCATGGCATTCCCAGTGATGCACAGAGATGACTCAGGAGGTTTCATACTCCTGTTCCCAGTATCAGCTCTTGTGGGGGGACCAGAGGAGACCTGGAGTCTAATTAAGCCTTTGTGAAGGCATTTGGTATGAAGCTGATTGATTTCTTAAAGAATTCCCTCCACCTTTTCTTCTTCCTCAGACAGAAAAGAAACCACAAAAAAAAAACCCCAGCCCCGCTACTAACTTATGCGGTGAAGTGTAAAAAATCTTGTTCACTGTAACTGTCTTTAGATCTGGAATTTTCTGTGACACTTCAGAGATCACTCATCTCAGAGCTGGCCTCCCTCTAGGTCTCTTCTCCTGTCAGGCTTTCTGCCCTCTCTGCCTATGTTCTGCTTCTCCTTAAGATACAAATGCTTCCAAAAACTTCCTTAAAAGTCCATTTTTTTTCTTTTTATCAGTGATTTAGCTGTCACCAGTTACAGTCTAAGCATGCTCATCTTACTTATTTTTTTCAATTTTAGGGAAAAAAAGGTAAACTTTCTGAAACAAGAAGGAAAACAAACCATGTAACTTTTTGTCCTAAACACTCTTCCTTCTCTTTATGAAAGATCTATTCTTCTTTTATAGAAGACCTTCAGTCATGTGCTTTCTTCTCAAGTGTTTATACACAACACCTAAAATAGGGAGGCATTCATTTTGACTGGTGAATTTGATGCTACTAGAATACAAATAATGCATTACAATTCTAAGACTTGAACTAAAGGAAAAACATACGGGATTTCTCTTAATTTTCAGTATAAAGGAATTTGTAAGAGGGGGTTTAAAACTGATGTGTAGAGACAGATTTTGTAAAATTTGTGCTCTGTTACATTTCTGTCTTTAGTGTTGGATATCTCTGACCCACTAAAGTGATCACAGAGGCCAGCCTGCTTCGTAAATAGCAGCTGCATCCAAGTTGCTTCAGCTGGCTAGGAAATGAAAGCATCCAAATTCTTGATTCAACCTTTTGGAAATACAGAATGCTGTGTTCCATTCAGTCTTCTTCCCTAGGGAGCAGGCCAGATTGTTTGCACGCAGTGTAACACTGCTGCCTCTGGGGACCTGGAGCAGGAACTGTGCTGGCTCTGCTGTGCACTGATGCTGCTTGGCCTCCTTTTCAGTTACTCCTGTGTGCTAATTAGGATATAAGATTAAATGAGATAGAAGTTTCACAGAGGGATGCAATGTGTTTTAATAACAACATCAAAGTATGGCTAAGGAGGATTGCTCCATGTCTTTTGGAGTGATTTATTTTGAATAATCCATCAATTAAAATTATTTTTGTCTCTTTTAGTTGCTTATTGTTGTTCTTGTTGTTGTCGTTATTAATACTGTGCTAACAGAACTGATGTTTGAAAGCAATTTTTAAAAGCACCAAGTATTCTATTAAAAAATGCATTTTTAACTATATATTGTTGCATACTGGAGAAGTGGCTCTGTACTGTACCTGCAGCTACTCCTCTATCTCAAGTCACATCATCTTTTAGCCAGTGCAACAGTGTTTTGGAAAGCATTTGAGAATTACTATTGAAAATTTGTGTGGTTCTGCATTTATTTTTTTGTTCATCACTTTATGTGACAGATAAAGATAACATTCAAGGTGTTTTTGCTATTGCTGCAGTCTAGATTTTAAAAATACAGGAAGACAAAGTTAAAATGTCAATAATAGTTAGACAAAGAGAAAGCAGGAAACAGATCTTTAAAAATTAATAGACAAGATAAATTACTTCAAATTTAGAAAAGATCTCTGGCTTCACCCAGCTGTAGATATAGTCCTTTTACAATCCTTCCTATATGGCTCCCCAAGTTTGTTCAGACCATTTCTTTTGCAATGCAGTTTTATTCTGGTCTTTCTAAAGACAGTTTTTCAGTCATGCTACATTTTATGGTCTTTTTCTGCTTTTATTATTCAAAAAAACTTGGTATTGTGCATCAAAGTGATGTTCTTGTCTGGTCTCCAAAAGTGATGCTTAAAAAAGTAATGTTCTTGCCTACCATGTCATCTTTGTGTTCATTCTGTAGCTCTGCAGAAAATCATGCAACTCATGTCTAATTTTTCAAGCTTACAATATAAAATAGCCTATCTAAAACAAAGTAATTTTTTAATATATGAGGTGTTGCTGAGGAGGATAGTACAACTAATAAAATATCATGAGAGAATTAAACGGCAGTAAAAATTAAACTCAAATTTTTTATCACAGCTTTGGGATTTGAAATTACTTTCAGTGCCATTAGGAAGTTAATGATTTGCCCTTGTGGTGTGTTAAACTTGGCTGGCTGCCATATGCCCACCCAACTGCTCTCACACTCCCCTCTCTCAAGAGGATGGGGGAAAAATAAGATGAAAAAGCTTGTGGGTCAAGATAAAAACAGGAAAATCATTTACCATTTACTTTCATGGGAAAATCAAACTTGACTGGGGGAAAATTAAGTGTTGGATTGTGGAAAAAAAAAAAGGCAAAACTAAGAACAGCTTCCCACAGTCTCTTCCTTTTCCCCAGACTCAACTTTATTTCTCTTTCTCAAGTCCTGTGTCTCATTTCAGGGGGATGGGAAATGAGGGTTGCTCTCAGTTCATAGCAGTTCATCTTTGCCACTGCTTCCTCACAGTTTTACCCTGCTCCAGGCCCCCTCCATGGGATACAGTTTTTCATGAGGATACCCAGTGTGGGCTCTTCTGCGAGCTGTGGTTCTTTGAGATTTACTGCACATGGGTCTTTTCCACAGGGTAGAGGCCTTCAGGAACAGATTGCTTTAGCTTGGGTCCCCCATGAAATGCAGCTCCTGGCAGAAAACTTACTTCTACACAGAAGCTCCCCAGGCTGCAGCTTCCTTCATGGATTGTCCACCTGCTCCAGCATGAGACCTCCAAGGGCTGCAGGTGGATACATGCTCCAACATGAACCTCTGTGGGGCTGGATTTCAGTGCGACTTAGAGAAATCTCAGTACAGGCTTTAGGTTTTCCCACGAGAGAGCTGCTGTCCTTCCCAAGGACAGCTCTGTGAAGCATTTCATGTTTTTAGAAAAGGATTGATGGAGATTTTGTAAGCATTTCTTGTTCTCAAAATAACAGATGTTGTTTGTCACTGTAAGTTTACTTTCTCTTTCTGTCTGTTCTCAAAACGTTGCTCTCTGCCCCAAACCAACGGTGGTAGAGGGGCGTTGTGCCATTTGGCCAATCACATAATTGTTAGTCTAAGTCTCTATAAAGAGACTCTTGTTCAATAAAGTTAGCCCTCTGATCTCAAGAAATGTTGGAGTCTTCATTTCATGCAATCGGGTCCAGCGACAGCCCTCCATGAGATGCAGGGTGACATGTGTCACCATGGTTGTCTGCAGGGGATTCTCTGCTCCAGCACCTAGAGAACATTTTCCCCTTCCTTTGCTTAGACTCTGCAAGGCTGTTTCTTCCAGTTTTCTCCAAGTCTTCTCCCACAGCAGTTGCACTGTGGTTTTTCTGAAATGCATTCTTAGATAAGCCTTCCTAGGAACATGGCCTGCTTGGCTGAGCCCAGCTGTGTCCTGAGGCAGGTCTGGGGGAGGTGGCTGGAGCAGGGTCTGGCTGGTGTGGCTCAGCCCTGGTCTCCTCACACAGGCCACCTCTGCACCCCTCTGCTGCTAACACCTTGCCATACAAACCCAGCAGAACCTTTTATTTTGTCTGGCCCTTCTAATCTGGCTCTTCTAATTAATAGACAAGATAAATTACTTCAAATTTAGAAAAGATCTCTGGCTTCACCCAGCTGTAGATATAGTCCTTTTACAATCCTTCCTATATGGCTCCCCAAGTTTGTTCAGACCATTTCTTTTGCCATGCAGTTTTATTCTGCAGTTTTAACTTGCTCTTCTCTTAATCTGGCTGCTGTTTGACACACTCCCTGCTATTTAGTCTGTCTGCATCTTGATTTAACTCCTGCTATTTTCCTGATGTTTCCACCCTGTTCTTACACGCAGCTATGAATAGTTTGTACAAAGATTGAGTAAGTGGAGGAAAAAATGGTACAGTCACAAGGATGCTGCAAATAAAGTAGGAAGGTAGCTTTTTCTTTCATATATTCTTTCTGGCTTTTTCATCCTATTAGATGAAATTAGTTAGAATTAGGGTTGATTTTGGAGGATAAATGTTTAGACATTGAGTTAAATTATTTCTGTGATATTTTGTCATATTACTATTTGTGAGGAGTGGGGAAGTCTTTCTGTTTCAGTTCCTCCTCTGCAAAATAACACTTTTACACTTCACATATGATGAGGTAAATGTATTACAGAATGTGAAACACTTGGCTGCCTTTGGCTGAGGTCACAGGCCAATACCTGAGCAGAAGATGGATGGCATTCTGTGTCAGAAAACTTCTAGTGGCAAAGTGTACCCCACTTAGTTTGGGTGAGATTTTTTTTTCTACTGGTGGTAGTGATCAAAAATATTGTCATTGTGACAGCATGTTCATTGTTCAAGATGGATGCTTACTGAATTATTTTGTGTGCTATACTCTCTGTGTCTCCATTGGATTGCTGGATTGGTTTCAGAGACAAACAGAGAAAAATAAATCTGAATTTTCTTGCTTTTTTTCCTTTGGAGAGGTTTCCCTGTAAAGAGGGAAGATGGCTCTATAAAAACACACCTGGATTAAAGTGGTTATCAGATGTTTGTGTGAACACAATATCATTTTACTAGATGTTTGTATTTAGTGAATAAAAAAGTTGGTAATTTTTATAATGGTCAAATAGAGAAGCTGTTTTGAAATCCAAACTGAATATTCATAAACTCTCTCCCTGCCTGATTTAACTGATTTGAGCTTTCAAAGTCCAGTGTTTCCTCAGAAGTTGTGCTAGAATTGTAACCAATAATCTTCCCATGTTCATAAGATGTGCAAACACACATATGGTACAGATAGGGGCATTATCTTCATATTCCCTAGATTTTGTTGACAAAAAGAAGATCATTTCAAAGATATATAATTTGCTGTCTTCATTGCAGTTTTATAAGAGAAACTGTTATAAAAATGGGTATGAAATTTGCATTTCTGTTTAATTGCTCTGGAGTGAACATAAAAAGATAAGAGAGCCAAGAGAGCTTATTAAAACTGAAATGAGGGCAAGTGATAAAAGAATGATATTTTAGTGGTGCTGCAGTCAGATCTGACACTTTCCCCACAAAAACAATCTTATTCAGGGATTTTTTGGTGAGGAGAGAGGATATAGGGATTATATAACAACTCTTTTCTCTTCTGAGCTACGCTTGATATGCAGGATCTCTCCATGCCTGTACTTGAAGGCCTTAGTAGCCTTGGGGACATTGAGGAAAAGAATGTGACTTTTTCTCTGCCCTGAAGTAGCTTCCTTTTCCGTTTTTTTCTTTTTCCCCTTTTTCTTTTCTGTGTCAGATTACACTATGCTGAATTTAGGGGCTCCTGAGCCTCTCCATGGCATGCCTCATAGCAACAGCTCTGAATTTCAACCCATCCAATGAGATTTAATAATTGGGAGTAATGTTTGAAAGTATTGAAGCCATGTTTCATAGTCTGAAATGTCAAGCATTGGGAAACGCTAGTCTATACTGGACATGTAAATGAGCTAAGTTCACAATGAAAAATAAAATATAATCATATAGCTAATAACTTGGTTATGATGTAAGTGCACAGAAAGAGCTAAAGGCATGTAGTAATCATTTAAGCCAGGGACTTGCTACTTTTTGTTTTAATAACATAATCAAACAAATGTTTTTATAAAGAAATTTGTTAAAATTCTCCTAGTTTTAAAACATTAAGTATCTACACATATGCTGCATGCTGCTGTAGGGACTTCCCTCTGCTTTTGAATATCAAAAACCATCTTGCTGGCTGGAGCCACCACTGACATTTTTACTTGAAGCTTGAGTCTAGCTGTGCAGGGAATTACACCAGGGAAGTGTCTTGGAGGAATCCGTGTGCTGGAACAGGCAGCCTATCCCTCCTCTGGTTGGGCATTTCAGCAGATTGTGGCAAAATTCTGCTTTGTCAACAGAATAAGCCCAGTTCTGCCAAGTGTTCAGCAGAGCCTTCAGTCACAAAGTAATGATGAGCTGTCACTGAGCTGATACAGGAACAGAACTCCATTGCCCAGCTTTTCCCCACCAAAGAAAAATTCAATTCTGTTCTCTGCAGGGAGATTCATAACTCCTGACATGAAGCTGTATTAGCCTGCACAAAAATTGAGCAAATCTGTTCAAGTAAGTAAAATCTTCCCAAACCAGGCTTTCTTTCATGTGTCCAATCTTGCTTCTCTGGAAATGATAGCTTACAACAAATCTAAAAATGAGGGACATTCCCCTAAAATTGAAGAGCTTTCTGGGACTATCTTACAGATAGTGACACAGCTTCAATTATTTCTAAACCAGTGTAACCAGTGGGTATGGATTTTCCTTCAAGCACACATCTTGTTTTGATAATTGTGTGTGCTGATGCTCTGAAGGAGGAATACACACAAACCCCACAATTTGTGGAATTGTCATCCTACTAGTTTGGTTTAGCTCCATGGTCTGAGCAGGAATAAGGAACAACCAAGTATTTTATTTCTGCTGAACCTTTATCTGTCTCAGATAAGATTCATGTGCTAATAGTGCTTTTAGGTGCAAGTTTGGTTCTGGTTTGTAATGTTTTTTTGCAGTTCCTGTGTTTACTGTGAAAGAGTAATAGCATTACCGTGCATGTGAAATAGCTGAAAAACTAAAAAAAAACACATATGAATCTGGGAAAGCTATTCTCATACTGCTTTCCTATGAGTGTCTTTTACTGTGTGGTAGCAGCTGGTTTTATAACTATTTTGTTTTCATGGGTTGTTTTCATGCTAAAGGGATCCTGGAGTAACCCTGATGCTTATCAGAGCTATCATACATCAAAATTGATGCTCACCTTTATGCTGCAATATATTTGAACATATTTTTGAGTTCTGGCCTTCTACATAAAACTCCCATATTTCAGATATTTTGACTTTAGGAGAAATGAGCGAATTCATTTTCTCATTCAAACATGCATAAAGTGTAGAAAACTTCCATTTATTGTTCCGCTTTTGATAGAATAGCTTTCATTTCTGAGGCAATTTACATTTCAATATGCATATATGTATGCATTTGATTAACAGCTGTACTAGAGGCATTGGTATTTTGTGACATGTTCAAAAATTATCTATTTGGAAAATGATTTAATAAAGTGACAGAAAACTTGGTAACTTAAGGTGAACCCGTAAAGAAGGTGCAAATAAATTTTTAAGGGCCAAATATTCTGTTGTCAACACATTTTATAATAACAATGATGATATTGTCCCTAACACCAGTGAGCAGGAAATTGTAACGTGTTAAATGGAAAAATCTGCCTCTGTAAATTGAAGACTGTAGGGCTTCTGCTATTCTTCTTAATGTAACAAAATTATCTCATACATTTCAACCTGCAGATGAAAGAAGCAAAATACAATATGAAGGCTTCAAAGCTATGTTCCTCAAAATGTTTGTGTTGTTTGAGTCTCTGGCACAGTTTAAAAAACCACTTGGATATTTTCTTTGGTGTACTACAGTTTGGGCTCTTAAAGACCTCAGCATTTCACTGTTGTTCATATTTCAGAAACTGGAAACTGAAACATTTATGAGTTATTTTTATTCTCAAAATAAAAGAGGAAGGGGAAAAAATTATACAGAAAGCATCGGTATTATAGAGTAGCAGTTGCTGATGCATAATTACAATGGATGATTTCCCATAACAAGCTCTGTTAAATGACAAACAACTCCTAAGTGTCTCAGAAAGAAAAAGACTTCTCTGATTTTTGTGTGCTTTCAGTCCCTCCTCACAGTACAGTTTTTGGTGATGCTTATAATTACACTATCCTGAAATTTTATCTGGCATTTTTGATGGTATTTTATATTTTTTTTGTTTGTAGTAGCTCCAAAATGGATTAGCTTAGGAGATAAATATTTCTGGTGTTTCTTGAACACACACACCCACAAAATTTTTGAGAATATTTAGGATTTAAGGAAATTATATTAGTACCTTATCTGTTTATAATTATTTATATACTGATGTAAATATAATGTTTACATAGTGTAGACAAAATCATGGTTGATATATATTAGAATGGGGGTAAAAATGGTAGGTAAAAGGAAATTAAAACTTCAGAGAAAAACCTGGTTGAATACTGCTGTAAAACTGAAGTTTAAGAAAATAGAATTTGTATTTCAATTTTTTTTAGGAAGATGCAGAAACTGATTAGACATTTTGTGTGCATTTGCTTTGGATTATAGAAAGTTTCAGAAAATCTTTAGAAAAGAGTATTGCCAGAAAATGAAGCATTCAAAAGTAGTTATGAGTACACTCACAAACTGACTACTTTTGCCACAACATGCTGTGGTTTTGAAGTCTTTAGATTAAATAGCAAAGAAAGAACAGTGAATGCTTTATAAAAGAATAATCTTGGAGAGAAACCTGATGGGATCTTTGCCAGGAGAGTGACTAAGTAAGCAGAAGAGAGCATTTATAAACAGGGGCAACAAAAGACCCAGCTAGAAAAACAAGGGACACTTGGGAAGAAATCAGTAACTTATCAAGAATGTCACCATGTATGGTCTTTGGGAACTGGCTGATGGTCTTTGTTTTGAAATGAATGTACTGATACCTTCTCTGCTATCACATGTGTAGTGCCACATTAGTCACACTCTAGTGCCTGAAGACGACTGTGGAAAACACAAAGGCTCAACAAGGGGTTAGAGATGCAGGGATGGGTAATAAATCCCCATGACCTGTGAGCAGAAAACCACCCAATCACTTGGAGATGTTCCCTCCTGGAAAGACCTTTGGACTGAAGAGTGTGTGGGGCTTCCTATGGGATGCAGGGAGGAGAAACATTTTTTGTTTATGTAAAAAATATTGCTGAATGATCTTTTGAAGTGATTCTGAGGATTCATGACCTTATTTAGGGGAAGGACCAGAGGTACAGAGAGACTAATGTGGGGGAAAGAAATGGAGTAGAATATAAAAGGCAAGAGGATAGTAGGAAAAGGAGATGAAATGCTGTTCAGTGTAAATATGCTGGTGGTAGTTACTCTAGTTTGAGCTATATAATTTGTCCCATTTTCTCATTGAATGGCAGTTCAGTTCTCCATGTGGGTGTGTGTTGCCTCCACCAAGCAGGTGTTGGTGCTTGCTAGTGAGCTTTGAGCTGGCCTGGCTGGGGAGCAGGGTAGGTTGTCTGAGGACCAGCAGCTGGTGGGGACTGCAAACCTCCTGTGCCAGTGCAAGCAGCTGGGGCAAGCAGTGGTCCTGGGCCAGCTCCTGAGAGGAGAAGCTAAAGCCAGTTTGTGGAAGCACCTACACTGAGTGTTTGTGCATGTGTGTACTCCACTAGCTGGCTTCATTTCAACTTCATCGGCTGGAGGGGAGGCCCTGGGCTGGGTCAGCTCTGCAGTTCATTATTTCAGCAAGCCCAGGGCATCTGTGTAGGTGTGTGTCAGTGTGTTTGTGCGTGTGTGCTCACCTGTGGGGTACCTGGCCAAACCTGCTGCACGTGCTGCAGCCTCTCCTCATCCCTCTCGTTACTCTCTGGTTACCTGACTCTAACAAAGACATCAAGAATGTAAGCAGAAGTCATCGTGTTTCTGAACAAATGTCAAGAAAATAGCTATTTAATACAAATTGTTCTGAATAGTAAGATACTTGGAAAGGGATATTAACTCATCCATGAAAAATGTGACAGTGTTTAATCGATACAGGAATTCACAGGTTCTCTTTGTTCTTTCCCAATATGAAGAAAAAAAATGTGACTGAAATAGATTGCAGAAACAAAAATGGAAACCAGAAAATGTGGAACATTAATGACAATATAGGTTAAGTTTTCTACTCATAAATAGTTTATATATTCATTCATTCTCTACCTATTATAAAACTGGTGGCAGGGTTTTGAACCAAAGTGTATTTATAAATGGAATTGAACTTTTTTATACAGCTATTCCTATATTTAGATAGGAGGGAATTTGTGGGTGAAGCTAGGTGATAAAGAACAGCAGATGATTAAGCTGCCAGCACTAGCCCAGCTGGAAGCTGTGTCCTACTATAGGAGGAAGCAGCCAGACAAGCCAAAGTGGATATTCTGCATTTCTGACAAATGAAGTGGACTTTTCTGTGAACCCACCACCGAGAAAAAATATGTCTCAGAGAGAGGTGTCTGCTACTGTCCCTCCTGCATCTGTGCTGAAAGGTGTTGTATGAAGACAGGCACGTAAATGTTGCATCGTAGTCTGAAAAAGAAGTGACTTTCAATTTTCTGAAATGTATTTAAAATTGTTCAGTTTACCTTTTATGTTTGAGGTATGAATTAAAATGGGTAAAGCAAACCTCATTTTTTGTGGAATGAAAATAGTTTACACAAGCACACTCAATTTAGGTGAAATTATTCAAAGCTTCTGTGTAGAAATTCTCTCATACATTCATATTGCTGCTGTTTATATGACTTTGGATTTTCATGTCTGGATGTTCTGGGTGATTCATGCTTCCGAGGATGACACGTAGCAGCAAGCTTGAAAGCTAAATCAAGAAATGAAAATATATAACAATAGTGTCTGGCACCTGCCTGTGCCTTATCCTCACACTCTGTTTGTTTGGGCAGCCAATGCCTCTGAAACCTTTTCATTTGTCACATCAGAGTTGTTTACCTTGTTGGTAGATAATAATAAGGAACAAATAATAGCATAATTTCATATACTTGCTGAATATATACTGACTTCTGTCTCTGCTGAATTCTCAAATGTGCTGTGTTGTTGTACTTAGGCTCACTGGAGATGGAAATGTGACGTTGTGAGCAAAGGTCCACAAGTATTGGCTTTATGCTGAGGAAAACAAGAATTAATTTATTTGGGGATTCCGTAGAAGAAAGGAATTAATAATTCTTTAACATGGAGTCACAACTCATGCTTTGAAAGCCTTACAACAGAGTGTGTCCTTCTGGCTGTCCCAGCCTCTTCAATAAAATATTTCCAAAGATCCTCAAATAATGTTTACCTAAAATGGCTCGCTGAGTTTTTTATCTTCTCTGTAAAGATGATTGTTTTTCTACAATTTCTCTTCAGCGTATGGACATAAAGATGGTGTTTAGTACATTTAAGGGCAGAAATGTAAACTGGATAGAAACTCTGGAGGCTGAGCATTTCAGTGCTGGGCAGTCGGTAGCTCGGGTGGGTGAAGTCCTTGCTTGCCCATGTTTGTGTTCAGATATGCTGTTGATATGCATACAGTGCAAATACTGGTTTATTTTGCCTGAGATTCCATAACTCTGATCTTCAGCTACTGCCTGAAGAATATCAGGATCACATTTTAGAGCTTAAAATTAGAGTGAAATAAAAATATTTACTATGTCATTACAGATCACTGAGGGAATTTTGGAAACTGTTATGAGGTAAAGCTGTTCATATGAACACAGTCAAAAATGGTTGAAAGCTAATGTTTCCTGTGTCCTTTATGGTCCTCAAATGAAGGACAAATCAAAATTGTCTTATATCCCTTTGTTTATTGATTTGTTCCTTCAAATCCTGCCACCTTTGGAAATTCAGGACTTAATCTGAGGTCTTCAGTCATATGAATTTCATAAAAATTCTTGAACATTTCTAAATTATGTTTTAGTAGCAGCAGTAGCAGCAGCAGCTTTTCCAAAGACTGACTTTTCTTTTGAGTTCTGGCTCAATCTGCACACAGCAATGCTCTTACTGAGATGTCATACAACTCTCTTACTTTTAATCCTGTGCCTGGTAAGGAAGACTGACTGGGGGGTAAATTAAAACTAGGAGGTTGGGGTTTTTTGAGAGGGGGCTGTTTGGGTTTTTGGGGGGAAGGGGGTGTTTTTTTGTTTCTTTGTTTTGTTTTGTTTTTTTAACAACCATAGGAGTCATAATTCTAGGAATTATTTAGGTTTTTTTAAATTCAGAATGGTCATTAAATCCCATTAGAGAATTTTCAAGAGTCTGGAAAAGTGTCATCAGTATGCTAGGAAACAGCCTTGAGCCTAATAAATGTGACAATTTTTTTATTCCCATTTTACTGGATAGATATGGGAAAGAGTTGTAGAGGGATTTTCAAGGTGATCTTATTCATGTGCAAATGTCATTCTTCTAATATCTATAATAAATGTTGTAATTGTTGGATATCTCTGTCCATATCTGCCGTTAATGAGTAAATTTTCTATTCAGAAAATAACACACTAATGCAGTGTTAGCAACAGATAAATATCTAATCATCCGGAAACAAGACAGATACCTTCATGGGATATTCTTTATGCATTTGCTGGACAGCTGAACAGAAAACTAACTTAGTGTTTGAGACTGAATGACAGGATCTGTCTTTATCTGGAAACTGCATGAGTTCATCAGGCAAAGAGAGGGAACAAGGGAGAAGCCATTTAGCAGCACTGCATTTTCAATGTTTTCAGTTTTAGTACTATAAAAGAAGGCATTTACAAAAGGGATGATTTGGTGATAAGGACATTCCAGTATTTGTTGACCTTCTGAGTCATCAGGATGTAGTAACACTCAATTGTTCCTGAACAAAGAAGCACAGATGCTGGAGCAGGTTCCAAAAAGTTTGCATTTTTTCTAGTCATTTTCATACCAACCCTATTATTTTTTTTGTCCTTTTTATATAGTACTTGGAAAAAGTATTTTTTTTTGTTTAGTGGTCCCCTTCCATCCCCTGTGAGTGAAAAACCACCTGAGAAAACAGATGTTCCATGAACAAAAATATTTAGAAGTTTGAAGAAAAGGACTTGGAGGTTCTGGTGAAAACCAAGTTGAACATGAACCAGCCATGTGCCCTTGCAAGAAAAGAGGTGAATGATGAGCTGTGCTGTGTTAGTGTGGCCAGCACACCAAGGGAGGTGGCCCTTCCTCTTTACTCAGCAGTGGTGAGACCACTGGAGTACGGTGTCCAGTTCCAGACTTGCTGGCGCAAGAGAAACATGGAGAGAGTCCAAGGAAGAAACAGGAAGATGATAAAGGAGCTGGAGCATCTCTGCTGGGAGTGCAGGCTGAGAGAGCTGGGACTCTTTACCCAGGAGAAGGCACAGGAGAGTCTCGCTGGCAGATGTGCCTTTCTGAAGGGAGAGTGCCAACAGGATGGAGCCAGGCTCTGCTCAGTGTTGCCTGGTGACAGGACCAGAGGCAATGGCACAAACTGGAACACAGAATATTCCATTTGAACGTCAGGAAACACTTTTCACCGTGAGGGTGACTGAACCCTGGCACAGGTTGCCCAGGAAGGTTGTGGAGTCTCCATCCTTGACAATATTCAAAAGCAGTCTGAACATGTTCCTGGGCAAGCAGATCTGAGTGGCTCTCCTTGATCAGGGGGATTGGACAAGATGACATCCAGAGTTCCTTTCTGATCTCAAACATTTAGTGATTCTGTGATTCTATAAATGAAAGAAATGGGAGGAATAATATAACTCTATTAGCTGGTAATTTTTGAAATAAGCATTACTGCTATTCTGGAATATAGTGCTTAGTAAGGGTATAAAAATTACTCCTCCTCAGGATCACTGGTTCCCAAGGAACAGCAAGTGCCATCGCGTCCTGTATTATGAGGACACAGTATAGCTAGAGGCATTCGTGCTATGGTGTTATCTCCCTACTGCAGTTTGTTGAAAGCTAAAGGGATTTTCATCTGTAAGGGTACACTTTGCACAGCTCTTCATACTTCTGTCTCCTCTGGGAATATACATTGATCTGCTGCAATGAAAACGTTTAGTATCATTCCGACACATCTCCATTCTAGCACTTTATGACTCACTGGTCCAAAATTTCTTTGCTAATGATCCTGGGAAGCCTTACTGAAATGAGTAGCTAATTTAGCACTAAATTTGTAACTAGCACTAAAATATCAAATGTGCAATTAAATTCAGACTAGTGGCAATCCATATTTTACTCACCCTATATGTCCTGTGCAGTACAATGCTTTTATTTATTAATATCCTTTTTAACTACCTCTAACATCTTTTACCTGCAGTCCATAAGTGCTATTCTCTGAATATCTGATACCAAATATTTTAATGTGAAGTTATTTTTAAAATCAAAATTTTCTCATACTAAATAACATATAGGTATAGTATTAATATGCTTTTAAAATTTTTATAGCGGCTTTCTTGAATCACATACCTCTAGTATTACTTTTTCAATCATTGGAATGCCCATATGACTGGTTTATAGACATGCATGTATAGACATATTGACACATTTTCTCTGTAAGAAATCTTTAACTTTGAATAACTTTTATTTAGATTTATATTCATATACTGTAAGAGTGCAGACAGAGTTACATTATAGGAATATTTTTATATACCTGTACAGTGAGATTATGGACTTTTTTCTTTTAATGTGTCTGAAAGAAAGCTTTAATGTGAAAGAAAATGTTTGATGGGGAAATTAGGGAAATTAGTTAATTTTGTGTAATTTTGCCTTCCATGTAATTGCCAGTACAAGTTCATAATTAAGGTTATGATCATAATTTTGTTTGAGTATTTTGTGCTAAGAAAGTGAAGTTTTATTAAAATGTGAAAATCAATATCAGATTGATTCCAGTTCTCTTAAAGAAATAAGTTTCACTATGACTTTAAAAAAGACAGAGATCATACAGAAAAATAAGTAACATAAACTGATTCTCGTTTACCCAAAAAAAAAGAAGCTTTAGGGTATTATAAGGATGAGAAAATTAAATTCCTTTTGTAAAGGCTAATTTCATTTAATTTTTATTTTTCAGAACATCAATAAAAGGCCTTTCACATCAGCCACTAGCTCCCTCATACATAAGGAAAGCATTATTCTAATGCATTTAGACTTTGCATTTTGACATTCTCTTTTGACAGGTTTGGAGTGGAGGGGAAACTCAGGATGGCAGTGCATACCACTTGTGTCAGAAAAAGATAAAATGTGAAGGTTTGGCTTCCAAGGATGGGAGCAGGCATTAAAACTAAACAATATTTTCTGCTGTGTCAAATTCAAACCTATTGAAACAAGTATCTTGCAGAGTATTGATATTCAAATAGTCCTGGAGGCTCGTGTGCACTGGGTTATTTCACAGTATCATGCACATAATTAGGTGACCCTTGAGGGAAGAAATCGGTGCTTATGTAATTCAATTGAGGTCAAAAGCAGTTTCCAAACTGGGTTGGCCCCCCAGGGTATGGAAGCAGGAGATAATTTCTAAGGCACAGAGGAAAATTCCAGCTGGCTTCTGTCCATCTCCCTCCACTTTTCTTCTCTTTTCCCCATGCCTGAAGCACTGCCCCAGCACTTGCAGCTCTGTTGGCTGGGGAAGGTTTGTGGGAAAGGCAATCTGTGATCCCAGATATCAGAGCCAGCCAGTGTGGGAGTCAGCCATTCAAGAGCTTGGGGAAAATAACCAAAAAACAAACAAACCCAAACAACAAACAAACCCCAAATTCAATAAAAGGGAATCCCACATATAAAGCTGGTGAACTGCTGTCCTGAATGAATGCTCCAGAAGCCCCTGGGGGAGCAGTGACCTGCTGGGGAAATCAGATCCTGCCACCAAGGGGACCTCAGTGCACGAGAGTAATCCTGGCTGCCCCTGGCCTTCCTCCCTCACCATGTGCCCAAGAACTCAGGCGTGTCCTCAAAAAACCCTGCTGCTATGTAGAGGCTTTAAAAAATTTTGTGTGAAAGTTTAAAAGCTCACAAAGAGCCTTTGGAGGCACAGGCCAAGAGCACAAGTAGATTGTCAATAATGTGGTTTTGTTTCTGTCTTCAATGAATTCTTTTCTCTTCAGCTTTCAGGCATCCAAATAACTGTAACAGAAGTTACTTGGACTGAAAAAGGACAAAATTGTGCCTGAAAAATCATGAAAAAAACTAATTAATGAAGTCAACAAAAGTTTTCCCCAGAAATGTGGTCAACCGTTTATAGAAAGTTGATATGGACATCAGTGGCTAAGTTCGCTTTTTAAAATTTAAAATAAAACTGCAAAGAAAAGATTTTTCTCAGATTTTCTTTTAAATGTCCAGTTCTGAAGGAGTTGGAAATAAAGTTTCTTTTCCAACTCAGTTGAAAATAAAGTTACTTTCCAACTTTGTATGATGAGGAGAAACATAAGAGAGATTTTCCAGCTTCCTGTTTGCTCTCCAGTTTGTTTACTCTGTAAATAGTAGAAAGGCAAAGTGGACAAGTGACAGGAAGAGTCCCACTTTCCCTTCTGTCATGAATAGGGGTGATGGGGGATGCTGCCTGGACAGTACTGAGCTGTAGAAATCCATCACTGAGCTCTCTCTGCTGAGGCTGGAGACTGACAATTACCAGAGGTCTTTTTCTGAGATAAAAATAAAGCAGAGTTTAGTGATCCTAAACCCATCTGGCCCATTTCAGAGATGTATTTATAAAGAAACCACACTTTAAGTGCTTAATTCTCAAAAAATCTCCTTTAAATGGGAATATTGTAAAAGCTAAAGTTTAGAGAAGCTATTCTTAGACTGTGTGTGTTCTCGTCTGTTTTCCCCCTTGTGTCTCCTCTTCTCCTTTACTCTCTAACAAGCTACCTGTTCATTTAACTTTATTTTAAGATAAATTTGATTTAAATGGGTTCGTTGTCTTAAATAAAAACCACCAAACAGCTGTTTTCTTCCTATTATTGTATTTTGTACTATAAGATCTCAATATTTTAGCAATTGAAAATATATTGAGTAACAGATGAAAATGAAAACCTTCACTTATATATATGAAAAGGTTCTTGCTACCTTTATACTTGTAAACATTTGGGACTGGTCAGATTAGGGAAAAATTAATTTCGTAACTTGTCACCTCTTCTTATCACCATATTCAGGAAAAAATAAAGGCAAACAAACAAAAGAAATGCCCAAATGGTATCATGTGATAAGTGAGTTAAAGTACAGTTTGGGGAAACAGTTTTCGGGGTAAAAAAATCCCCAAATAACAAACAAAACCCAAATCCAATAAAAGGGAATCCTGCATATGAAGTTTCTGAACTGCTGTCCTGAACAAATGCTCCAGAAGCCCCTGGCAGGGCAGAGACCTGCTGGGGCCAACTGGCAAACACCAATTTTTAAAATTCCTTAAACTCATGTCATAGGGTTTTTAGTTTGTTTTGTTTGTTACTTATCTGGTCCTTCAAGTAAGAGACACGGAAAACTTTCTTATTCCAACACATGAGCGTTTTTTGCCTTCTGCAGTGTGTGCATGCTCCAGAGGGCTCTGCTGCCTGAGAGGTTTGACATCTGCTGTATCCTTCATGCTCTAGCTGTAACCAGCAAACTCACCCCCTTTCTTCTTCCTCTTTTTCATTCCTACCTGGGGACTTTGTAATTTTCTTTCTCTCTTTCTGTGCTGTGAGCCCATTATCTTGGTTTTCTTACCTCATACTGTTTGTGTTGCTCTGCCTTCTGTATCCGCCTCTTTGAGTTCTGTTTCATCCCAACAGCCTTGGTTTGTGACACAGAGCATGAGATGAGTCAGATTGGCAGTGCAGTTGGTATTTAGAATTGAAATAAGGAAGTGTGTGTCACCAGTGGGCATCTGGAACTGTCAGTTTTTTTGATAATACTTTGAGCTTTTGAAAGAAAATTCTGTTGGGGCGCTCAGCTCACAAAAATCCACCCAAAATTTTTCAGTACCTTGTATCTGACAGTTTAGAAATATCCACTTCAAACAATGAATTTAAACATTCTGAAATATTTCCAGAATGCTTCTCTTGTGGAGCAGGAAGCCTTAGCCACATCTGCTAAAGGATCTGCTGTTGCGATGGAAACTTGGATGTGCCTCAGACTAAATTCTGTCTCTGGCAATTGACATTGTCACTGTTGCAGAACAGAGTTCTTTAGTGGATCAAAACATTTAATCTAATTTTTGCAAAATTCACTCCGAATACTGAAGGATGTCTATGCAAAAATTTTGCTAACCTTGCTTCTTTGAAGACTGGAGAGACAATAAAGTGTCCTTCGTTTTTTTTCCCCTGCCATGTCTTTCTAGAAATATTTAAATAATGAGATTCAGTTACATGAACTAAATATGATGCATAAACATAGAGGAAGGAACTAAAGAGAATATTTAAATGTGAAAATTTTTTAGCTCCCTATATACTGCTCCCTGTCATCCAATAACAGGACACTCTCATCTAGTTAGTTTACTATTAAACCTCAGAGTTTGATGAATTGTTCAGAACCTGTTTCCAAAGGATAAATCTTCTAAGAACAAAGAAAAAGCATTTCACCAATTTGGAAAAACAGAATTAAATGACTTTTTATGATATTTTCAAGACACATGATAAACAAACAAATAAATAAAATATTCCAAGTAACACCTTAATGAAGAAATAGCATAATTTACACAAATGAAAAAATATTCTTTGAAAAGTGAATGATTTTCAATTGAATGAGCAGGATAGAATGGGAATTGGCTCTTTACCAGCTTAAATGCAACAAGAGTGATCCATATTCAGTGGATCCTATCTTTGACTTGCATAAAGCTTAAACAACCTTGTTTGCTTTATACAGCCAGATTCTCAAACGTAATAACAAACTATACTTACTTCTTCATTATAAGGAAATAATTTTGTGTTTGTTTTCCTTACATGAATTAGATCAACAGCTAAGGGTAATTCTGTTCAAAAATTTACGTTTCTAAGACTATTCTCTCATTTGATAGTTACTTACAGGGTTACATTTTCTGTAGAAAATGGGACTCTAGAGTTTCTTGAATTAAGTTTTCTTATTCTTGATCTATAAGTATTTATATCCCCTTTTATTGAACAGAAAAAGGAAACAGATATTAAGAAATTGATCTTTGAGATTCTGCCATGTCTGATACATATATAAATAAGCAATCAGCTTGTAGAGGATGAGAATGGTGATAAGGAGGTGAATGTTTCCTCAGTGCTCTCTGCAGGATTCTCTGTCAGCAGGCCAGGGTTAAAATGCATTTACAGAACAGTAGGAGAGAAATCTTACACTGTCACAGTGTGCTCCCAGGGAGTACTCAACTTTATCCACTCATTTGCTCCCCACCTGGAAACTCAAATGAAAAAAAAAAATCATTTCAAGCAGTTTTGTCTTTTTTCCTGATTGAATCACATAGGGAAATGTGGGAAGGCAGATGAAGTTCCTTGGTCTCTGGCTGCCTTGCTTATCAACATTCAGAAGCAGATGCGGTAACAAGTTTCAGGAGAGAACACAAGCTCATGAAGTCTGTAGGTAATGCAGAACATTTTGTCCTGGAGTACGGGCATTGAAGGCTGTGGTCAACAGACTGGCAGTGCCTTAGATTGAAACATCCTTCATTCTATAATTAATCACAAGATTATTTTTATTTAACATCTCTGAAATGTTGCCACTTCCCACTGAAGGCATACTCAGCGCTGATGAATATGTGGTTCTTGGTGTGTTGCTTGAGTTCCAATTTATTAGACTTTTCTTTCTATTTTGATTGCATTACAGAAACTCAACTTACTGTATGAAAGTGTCCATTTCGCTGACGGTGGGTGAAAATGACACTGGACTCTGCTACAATTCAAAGATGAAATATTTTGAAAAAGCTGAACTTAGCAAAAGCAAGGAAATCTCATGTCCTGAAATTGAGGATTTTTTATTTCCGTTTAGGGAGCCTGAAATTCTGTGGTATAAGGTAAGAAATGCAAGAGATTTATACCTTCAAATATATATTATGCAGTGTTCTTATGGTTGTCTTGATATAAATGTGTTATGAAGCTTGGGTTGTTTGTAATTTTTTCAAGAAAAGACAACAGAACCAATGGTAGAAAAGAATGAACTAATTGAGAAATTCAAATACTTCCTTCAGTAAACTGTATCAGAAATCTGTATATGCTTTACCTGAATAAACAGCTTAATTTTACAGCATAAAATTCAGCAAATACAACCAAAATTTCAATTTCTATGTATATACTTGAGTTTATGTTTGCAAATGTAATTTCATTGTTTTTATCAATAACTTTATTTCAATATTGCGTAATATTTCTAGATTTTTACTTAAGGGCCAAGTTCTTGCAAGTAGTGTTGCCTGTGGGCAGTGCAGCAGAATTATTTAGGGTGTACAAGACTGTGCTACCTAAAAAGTAAAATTTTGTGGCCTCAAAAGGAAACGTCCAAATTAACTGATAGAACGTCTAAGACAGGAGAAGTGTAACCAACTATTATTCTCATTTTGGATTTTGTGTCTTTAAAAATACTTTTTTAGATGAAGAATGCATCTTTTCTAGGTTCAGAGAGCTTTGATTCTAAGATTGTTTTAGAAAGAGATATATAGCATCCTTATTTCTCTTCATTATCATCTTCCATTTCTCTATATTTTTAAATTATATTTTTTAAAAAATTTGAATTTAAAAAAATAATTATCCCCTGCAGCCTGAGCTGCTGGTAATATAAAAGTCATAGACTGCAGACATAAGTGTAATGCTAAGTAAGTAAATTAAATATGAGCCACTCTGCAAACGAATGTCAAAAAAACCCACCAAAGGAATCATCTCCTTTTCCTAGCCAGAGGCATAAATGTTAAATCAGGTGATAAAAATAGTTTTAACCAACATCTAAAAGACTGGATTTTAACATATTTAGTGTATATGCATTTATAACTAGCCTAGGCTCTTGCCTAGCCACCTTTACTTTGGGCAGCATTGTCCACAGTGGTCCATTTTAAGTGTAAGAACACAATCCCTGAAGTTTTATATTCTCTTTAAACAGGAATGCAAGTCAAAGACGTGGAGATCAAGCATTGTGTTTAAAAAGGACACTCTTGTCATTCGGGAAGTTAGAGAGGATGACATTGGAAATTACACTTGTGAGCTAAAATATGGATTCTTTGTTGTCAGAAGAACTACGGAGTTGACAGTTACAGGTAATTACAGGCTCTTTCTATCTCATATCTAGGAAAAAACCCCCACTGAATACTGTTGTTCAAGTTGTGTGTTTATGAGTCATAGCACTTGCACACATCTTTGCTGTGTGCCTGGGTATGAATGGTTGATACATTAAAACTGTCCTGAATAGTTCGCAGTGATATCTGTAATACCTTGGCAAGTCTGAGTTTTGTTCTGTTCCAAAAGCCTGTGGGCAGCTTTTTTTTTTTTTTTTGGGTGGAAAGTGGGGGAAAGGAGCAGGAAAATTCCG